>JALPQI010006179.1:0-67849 GCA_025490895.1 Thaumatotibia leucotreta
ACCAATCACAGCAATTTTTAAATGACGGTTTAAGTTTTTATAGGTTGATATTGAAATTAATTACCGTGATGGATTGAAGAGAGGATGACACTTGTCAACTAAAATTCCGGACCGTTTTTGAAATGCAATTTAGTATGACGTGCGGCTTCTGTTTTATTTGTTCTTAGATATAAAATGTACAGTTTTTTGAAAAGAAAGACCGATAAAAATAAAAACGTACTTTGTTTATTTATATTGCTTGTCCTATTGACGGCGACTTTAAATAATGTATACAAGTGCTTTAGAAACTAGTTAATGCATTCAGGTCGACGTGGCGGTAAATATTCATGGCACGACACGTGTGGTTGCGGCTTTATATTCTTATGCGTTGTTGACTTAGTTACAGATGGACATCATCATCATCAGCCCCTAAGTGCCCACTACATAGCATAGGCCTCTCCTCACGCAAGCCTGAGTGTTTAGCCAAGTTGCCAATCGCTAACGCTTAGTAGCGTATCGTAGTTTTCCCCTCTGTCACTCTTTCATATTAGTGCAACAAAGACAGTTAGTTGCCTTTCGTTTACGATTGACGATTAAGCGTTAGCGATTGGCAACTTGGCTAAGCACCCTGGTCTTGTACCAATCAAAGTCAAATTCAAACTATTCTTTATTCAAGTAAGCTTATTAATAAGCAGCAGCATATTATTATGCATCTATACTACGAGTACTAGAGATGTAAACCCCAGGGGCCTAGGAGTTCGAGAAACGAAAGCTTGTAATACAAGCGGAAGTCCTTATCTTATTTAATAGTGTTAAAAAGAGACTTGTATTACAAGTTACAAGCATTCGAGAAACGGGCCCCAGAAGTGACCCCATGGATTTCATAATGGAGCATTCCATGAAAACATCTATTTTTTCTCGCTTACGTGTCGCAATGGTAGCTACCCTAACAACAGTACATTGTCAAGGATGAACAATATTGCTTTGCTCTTCCGCGATACAGAATGTGTAGCTAATTAGTGTAACCCGCTATAATTACTTGCGGTCCGGCAACAGAAACAACCAGACACCACCACCACCAACCGGACACCAGACCGACAACATCGTCAACTCCTGATGATGCCTCGTAGAGAGGCGAAACACGTGTCGAGTATAGTGTTATTGGTGGTGGTTTGTTATAGTTATTTGCGTATTTATTTTTGCGGCGGGAGGGTGGGAAAATTAATTGCATGCAAAAAATACGCAAGTAATTATAGCGGGTTACACTAATTAGCTACACATTCTGTATCGCGGAAGAGCAAAGCAATATTGTTCATCCTTGAATATGGACTTCCGCAAAGTAACGCCTGATTCAATTTATTACAGTACATTGTGCATCTAGGGAGGTAAGTACGGTATTACTAAGAGTGTTAGAGACTCGATGCCGTAGGCGGAGGGCTTAATGACTCAAGTTAGTATTTCGCTTACCTACCTACTGGCATAGATAGAGGCAATCTATATAAGTCCTCAGGGTAGGCAGCGCATAGACGATTTTTTGTTCACTATGTCCAATAGGCCTTAGTTCCTGCTTTCTATCAGGTGGGCTGAGAGCTCAGTTGTCTACCTTTGTCACATAAAAAAATCGATATCAGTAAGATAAATCCATAATATAGAGTTTTTTCGTATCTGCAGTATCTTTTACTATTATAGCTCTTAAAAAAATGCAGTAGCAATAAAAACGGGATTACTTTTATACGGGTTTTACGATGATTTGAGTACTTTTGCGTTCACCTACGAATTGACAAAAATCGTAGAAAATTTTTCGGCATTTACGACATTTTAGATATTTTTCCAAATGTATTTACGTAAGGGATGTTTGAAGTAAACTTTTTATTTAGAAAACATTTTGTAACCGAAGATAGTAACTATTACTGAAGATTGGTAGAGAACGCTTTAAGGCATTAAATCCATCATTTGTACCTTTTTGTATTGTGCAAAAAAGTTTTAGTAAATAAATGGTCTTACAGTTTATTGGTTTAACGTTTGCCAATTAAAATGGCGGAAACATAAGTTGGGACTTTGTTCATTTGAAAATGCCCTGCAATTAGTAATTTGATGTTTTTACCACTTTATTATTTTTTTTTATAAAACGTTAAACGAGCCAGTACTGATTTTTTTTCGAATGCAAAAGAAACTCAAAAATTTAAAGATTTCGACTATGGGAATAAGTCGAATTAAGCAAGAATTAAGCTTGCCCAGCGTGGCGATTATGGGCATTTACCTCCTAATGCGTCTATACGCATAGTTAATAGGAGAGGCCTACGTCCAGTAGTGGACTATCATAGGCTGATAATGATGATGATGATGAAGCAAGATATAAAAAAACTGAGAGAGACGGATGATGTGACGAAACAATGCAAGTTTTTAAATTTGTTACTTTTTTTTGAAGAGGGGTGCGATCCTAAAAGTCAAACATTAAGGTGGATTTAGACGCAATGAGCGAATGCTTATTCTATCCCCACTCTACGAAATTCGTTCGTTACACAAAACGTGATTCGTCGAAATTCGTTGATTTCGTAGTGGGGGATAGAATAAGCATTCGCTCGTTTGGTGTAAGTCCACCTTTAATATCTAACGATTTGTTAGAGACTTAAAGCCTTTTGTGACAACCAGAGTCTTTCGCAGTTGATTTTTTCTATGATAAGCACATCTGTTACGACATTGTGGGATTATACGCATTGTAAAAAAGTAACACCAACATCAATTTGTTTAATTATAAAACAAATTGATGTTTTCTAATCATGAATTGATTACAGCGCCCTCTATAGCAAATTCAACGCAACGGAGAGTTGGCAAGTTTGCGGACGATTGTGGTAGACACACGTCTTTGAGTGGCTTAAGGTTGTAGTACCTTCGAAACATTAAGTACAGATGCCGCTAGTGATTAGCTTCACAATACCATTGACTAAATTCGCTGTGATCGACGGAAGGTTGTCTGGTGTAATTGGAAGAACGTCGGACCGGCAATCCAGAGATGCGGGTTCGAATCCCGTGACAACCAGAGTCTTTCGCAGTTGATTTTTTCTATGGTAAGCACATCTGTTATGACATTGTAGGATTACCTACATTTTGTGTTTATGTGTCAACTATAATAATCTAAATAACAGCTAAAACCATTTCACTTGTATTTGAAAACATTGAAATAACAATAGCAAAACACATTTTCAATATCCGGTACATTCAACAAGTTTCGTTGCTCATTCAATAGATGGCGTGACTCAGCGAATCTTTCTACAAAACGTACAGACATTAGACTACACTATTTCAAGGATATTTAATAGGATTGTGTACCCAATGGTAAAATAGTACATTTTGATACAAATGCAAATAAAATATTCGACGAGGGTGAAAGATGGAGCCCGAGTGAAACGAGTTAAAAAAAGTTTTTAGTACAGATCGTGCCTTTTTTAGGCTCTAGTGCGAGAAGTGGGTCATTTTACGTCAGGTCCAAAACTTCGGAGGGCCATCTGTACTAAAAAACGTCGTACGAGACACGTGCAAAAACGAAATTCATAACTCGTGTCGATTTTATACACTCCCTGTCGGTCGTGTTTTCGCCATCGTCACTCGTTTCGAATTTCATGTTTTTCGCACTTGTGTCGTAATTTACTATTTTACACGTGTATCGAACGACTTTTTTCATAACAAGTGCCTTAAATAGAGAAATTTACACACGCGAGTGTTAAAACGGAGTGCTAAAATTCTTTTGCTACGACTTCGCTGTATGTCCATTCATCTGTCTGTTACTAGACTGTAGGAGAACCGCGATACAGCTGATAGGACTTTTCACAAATTTCGTATTTTTATTACCGCTATACTATAATCGTGAAAATAAACAAGTTTGTGGAAGACATCAAATCATTTAACAAATATTAGCCTAGCCTAAGCAATGTACCGAGGAGAAGTTTCATAATTTGCGAAACTTCTATAGAGAATGTTCTCGGCAATTTGAATTTTACAAGCAATCTAATCATTGCATTCTAAGGGCAAGATTCCCGAAAGATTTTGCATCATCATAGTGGCCACACTACCTACTAGGATCGCCAACCCGCTTGCCCAGCGTGGCGATTATAGACGTTATCTCCCAATGCGGCCATTCGCATTAAGATGAATGCACAGCAAAAGAGCATTTGCTGTTCTAACCCCCTACCCTACTAAATTCGATCGTTACACGAAACGTGATTCGTTGATTTCGTAGAGTGGAGGATAGAACAGCGAATGCTCTTTTGGTCTGCATGCACCTTAAGTAATCAGAACCCTATATCCAGCAGTGAACTGAAATAAGCGTACGTTTTTCCCGTATTGCAGGTCGGTTAAAGCCTGCAAAAGTACTAAGTTCTAAACCTAACTTTTTAGTTCATTCCCTATACACGTGTACCCGTTAGTCCCGTTACACGCTGCCTACCGGGTAATTTCCCCCGGGTACCCTTACTACTGGTGCAGTAATAGTCAATAACAATTGCGTTCGCTAAAAAATATCGTCGACAAGCAAAACTCACTATAAAACCGGCTAAGAGCATGTCAAGCCATGCTCAGTGTATAGAGTTCCGGATCCGTAGTTATTTCCGATTATGATCAAAATAGTTTTAGTTTAAAGTATTATACAGGATGATAAATTTAAATGGGTCATTATGGCGGTTTTGGAAACCATAACAGATAGCGAATTCTTTGTTATAGGAACCATGAGATCGATTTTAATAAAAAGAAAAACTGCATTCATACAGTTACAAAACTACGTGTACCCGGTCAAGGAATCAACCCTGCACTTTTTGAAAAATAAAATTGGGTTTATTTTCATTTGGATATCGGTTGTGTAGCTTTTAAATAGTAAATATTTCTAAGAAACATGATATCAAAATCAATAAAAAGCATTGTTTTTAAGCAATGAAGTATTATTTTTCGATACTTCAGTGTCGCCGCCGGCCCTTGGAGTTTGTATGGGGAAGTTACAAACTATGAGAGATATTGAAATCGGTTCTTAGGAACCATGGCTTCGTTTTTAGATTTAATAATAATGGCATGGTCCGTGGAAGATCCGTTTGACTTTAAAATGAGTGATAATCATGAAAGTTTAAAACGTTCCATGTGCAGCTAAAATCGATAGTGTCACCTCTCACGTGCAAATTCTCACACAAAATTTCAAGCATAACCTGGCAACAGTATTAAAAGTCCGCCAATATCTAATTTTATCAAATTGTCACTTTTTACAGCTGATACGTGCGGGTAAGTTAACGTAGCTTAGCTCCTACGTGCAAATTTCAAATTATCCCTATATTTAAATAGGGTCGTGCATCATATATACTGCATTCACGTATCATCAATACCTTCAAATGCATCACATGTGATGCATGTACAGGGAACGTGTTAAGTCAAAGGATTGTAAACGGTGGTAAGGGTAGGTTACTCACGGCTCACGGTTGACCCGTTTACCCCCGGGGTATGAGGGTTAAATAATTGGATACAGGTCGTTTTACAATTAAAGAATTGGAAAAATACGAATATGTATTGTTTGATCTCGATAATTGGTTCTTTGAGATTTTTCTAATGCTTGCAAAATATACTAATAACGATCCTCCAGGGATCTCCGTCATCATCATCATCATATCAGCCGAAAGACGTCCACTGCTGAACATAGGCCGTATGGTGACGGCAGTAAGAATACATTTGTCACCACCCCAGCTCTTCCCGTGGGTGTCGTAGGAGTTGACTAAGGGACTAAAGTGTTACTGATCATACACTTGACCCGGGTATGTCTGAAAACGACGACCAAGACCACCGGGGGATGGGCAGCAGCATCCCTAAAGTGCGGTGGAGACACTGCGATCGCCCCGCATGCCAAGCGTGGCGATTATGGGTATTATCTCCTATTGCGCTTTAGTTAATAAGCCGTAAATAGTATGTCCAGTATGTCCAAGCCGTGTGGTGACGGCAGAAAGGAAAGAATACATTTGTCACCACCCCAACTCCTCCTGCGGGTGTCGTAAGAGACGACTAAGGGATTGAAGTGTCACTGACCATATTTGATTAAAGATTGATGATGGGCAGCAGCGTCATCATAGTGGACACATTACTGCGATCGCCAATCCGCTTGCCCAGCGTGGTGATTATGGGCATTTACCTCCTAATGCGTCTATACGCATAGTTAATAGGAGAGGCCTACGTCCAGCAGTGGACTATCATAGGCTGATGATGATGGTGATGATAGTATGTCCAGCAGTGAACTGAGATAGGCAAATTAGTTGCTGGTGGTACCTCGTGCAGGGTCCGCCCGGATAGCTACCACCGTTTTACCCGTTAACCTGTCGCTAAATAGCAGTGTTTGCACTGCTGTTTCGGTTTGGGGGTAAGATAGCCGGTGTAATTACTGGCATAGAGGCAATCCATCTAAGTCCTCAGGGTAGGCAGCGCATAGGTGATTTTCTGATCGCTATGTCCATGGGCCTCAGTTCCTGCTTACCGTCAGTTGGGCTGAATGCTCAATTGTCTACTTTCGTCACATAAAAAAATGCATCAATGTTTACTGAAATTACATCACTTCAAAGCTAATATGATCACTTTTCTTGTTAAACAAAACGCTTTCATCGCAAAGTTTAGACTCGCATTGTCATATTTAAAACTTCTTTCATTGTGGCAACACTGCTTATTTCAAGTTTTCAAGTTTCCATTCCTTATAGCCATTTTTGTATAGTTGGAAAAGTTTTCTTTGTTTTCATGTTTGTTTTACATTTCATGAATGGTTTTAGAATGTATAAATAAATAAAAATCAAGGGTAATTTTTTTACAAATCGACCTAGTCGCACGGTAAGCTCAATAAGGCTTGTGGTGTGGATACCAAGCGACCATATATATATAATAGATAGATACATAGAGATACTTAAATACATAGACAGCCATGATAAATAAATACACAAATAATGTCCTCGCCGGGATTCGAACTCGGAACCTCTAGCTTCGTAGGCAGGGTCATGTTATTTATTATTATTTATTTATGTTAAGAATGGATTGTTTTTATATGAGTTACTATTAAGGTGGATTTAGACCAAACGAGCAAATGCTCACTCTATCCCCCACTCTACAAAATCAAAGAATTTAGACGAATCACGTTTTGTGTAACGAAAGAAGTTCGTAGAGTGGGGATTAGAATGAGCATCGCTCGTTTGGTCTAAATCCACCTTTACATTAGGGCTCGATTGCCAAAAATGTACATATTTAAAGGCCTTAAAGTAATGAGTAGCCGTGTAGTGACGGCAGTAAGAATACATTTGTCGCCACCCCAACTCATTCGAGTGTCGTAAGAGTCGACTAAGGGATTGAAGTGTCACTGACCATTATTTGACAAAAGATTGATGATGGGCAGCAGCGTCATCATAGTGAACACATTACTGCGATCGCCAATTCGCTTGCTCAGCGTGGCGATTATGGGCATTTACCTTCTAATACGCATAGTTAATAGGAGAGGCCTACGTCCAGCAGTGGACTATCATTGGCTGAGGATGTATGTAAAGTAATGAGAACAAAATTTAACGCCATGTTTTATTGCGAGACAAGGTAATATTTTCTGTAACAATTTTTGTAATTGAAAAAGAGTGACAAATTCAAATTTTCTATGAACAATCAACAATACGTACCTACATCTTCTAAATTTGTCCACTTTTACTACTGCCGAAGGTTTTTGGACAGAGTATACCACATAGTTTTTATGACTAAAGGTGCATTCAGACCAAATGAGCATTCGCTATTCTAACCTCCTACTCACAGAATTAGATTTGGATAGAAGAAACAAGTTCATTCATTTGTATGGCGGCCGAGCGTGTCAGATTTTGTGCTGAAATTGTTACTTGCCTATGATTTTAAATATGTCTCAGGCCCTTTAGTATTCATATTTTTTTGTGTTGTTGCAATTAATATTACTTAGGAGGCATCATTAATGTTTTTGTTCACTTCAACTTACAAAATTTGACGCCCGAAAGCTGCATGCTGCGATTAAAGACGGACAACTTAGTTTTTCACTGAGTTCATTTGATACGCTAAGTAGATACGTTTGCTTGATCTATGGTATATATGACATCTGGCTACTCTACGAAATTCGATCGTTACTCGAAACGTATTCGTTGAGTGGGGGATAGAATGGCGAATGCTCGTTTGGTCTGAATGCACCTTTACATTCGTAACACGATTGACACGATCGTGATTTTCGTTTTGATAAACATGGCGAAGGTCGCAGGAGTCCGCTGGATGTGGGTGGCACAGGTCCGGTCATTGTGGCAATCTTTGAGGGAGGCCAATGTTCAGTAGTGAACGTCTTTCAGTTGATATGAGATGATGATGATGAAAGGCCTTTTCTATGTACTTTGTTGCAATCGATTCTTTTAATGATTTTTTAGTACAGATCGTGCCTTTTTTACGCGCTAGTGCGAGAAGTGGCTCATTTTACGTCAGTTCCAAAACTTCGGAGGGCCATCTGTACTAAAAAACGTCGTACGAGACACGTGCAAAAACGAGATTCGTAACTCGTGTCGATTTAAAACACTCACTATCGGTCATGTTTTAAAACAGCGCCACTCGTTTCGAATTTCATGTTTTTCGCACTTGTGTCGTAATATACTATTTTAATATAGATTATGACATGTTCCACGTCAAGAATGGATTGTTTTTCTGCAAGTTCGTACTTTCTCGTTGTCAAAACAACACCATAAAAAGGATTCCTAAAAAAAGGACAGGTCTAAAAACAGGGATATTCCCTTTGGATTTTAAAAGGACGCAGTTATCATCACGACTGAGCATTTACGGATTATGGGTTTAATGTGGACCACCTCCTTCAGATACCGCATTTTTTAAATCACACCGTAAGCCTATATAAATCCACTGCAGGGTATAGGCTTCTCCTGCCCTCTATGCGTATAGGTGGGACACGTGAACGCGGGTTTAGTGCTTGATAATGATGACCTAGGCTCTCCGAAACATGTCACGCATAGTGATTAAATACACGTCAGTTTCACCGTTTAGTTATACGTACATATACTAAAAAAAAATCAAAAATCATAATATGTTTATTAGCCAAAAAATACATTGCATACTGATGAGTTTTACAGTGATCCCCGCACTAGGCAAGGCCTGTATCGTGGGGGCCAGATCAGACAGAATTTCCAAAAACAATGCGAAGCTTAGATAGGCCGTGTGGTGACGGAAGTAAGAATACATTTTGTCACCACCCCAACTCCTCCTGCGGGTGTCATAAGAGCCGATTAAAGGATTGGATGGGCAGCAGCGTCATTGTAGTTGACATAATATAGTACGATCGCCAATCTGCTTGCCCAGCGTGGCGATTATGGGAATTTACCGCCTTACCTATACGCAATAATACGCATAGTTAATAGGAGAGGCTTACCTCCAGCAGTGGGCTGAGATAGGCTGATGATAAAACTGAAATAATATTAACAACAGGCAGCCTCTGCGGCTGAAAATGCCGAATTTTTAAAACGTAATAATTTTTTTTTTTTTATACCACGTCGGTGGCAAACAAGCATACGGCCCGCCTGATGGAAAGCAGTCACCGTAGCCTATGGGCGCTTGCAACCCCAGGGGTGTCACATGCGCGTTGCCGACCCAATAAGAACTTGTACACTCCTCTTTTGAAGAACCCCATACTGTAGTCCAACGGGAAAACCTCGGCAGGGAGCTCATTCCACAGACGGACCGTCCGCGGGAGGAAGTTCCTCTGAAACCGCACGGTGCGCGACCATTTAGGTTGCAAGGTGTGAGGATGAGCGCCCAATCGGTGGCGAGAAAAACGATGGTGAACGTGGTGCGATGCTGAAAAGTGGACGTTGGCATCATGTCGAACAGTTCTTCAGAGCACAACCCATTGTACAGACGATAGAACACACATAAGGAGGCGAAGTCTCTCCTTAGACTTAAGGGTTCAATACCGCCTGTGAGAAATAATAATAAGGGAAATAAATATAAGGGACTCGGCAAAGAGTACGATTTTGTACCGTTTGGCGTAGAAACTTTAGGTTCATGTGGCCCCAACGCACGCAAATTGTTTTCTGAAATCGCGAAACGTCTGGTTGATGTAACTAAAGACCGAAGAGCTGGCGACTTCCTCGCACAACGCATCAGTATTGCGATACAGCGAGGAAATGCCGCCAGCATCCTCGGTACAATGCCACAAGGGCCAATCTTAGATATAGGTTAGTTTAAGTAGATTAGTTAGATTTAATCTATGTACATAAATTGTAGTTTTGAAAATATTAAAAAAAACAGCAAACGCATGATTTCCTGATTAAAATACATATTAAAAAAGAAAGGGCACCACTTTAAATAAAATGAAACATAAATCTATGATAAAACGAATGAAACGCAATATTTATTCATCTGGCAAGAAGTGATCTGTGGGATTTAAGCTCCCCCATTCCTGGGAGTTTTTCTTCTCTTTTCTTGCACGGATGTTGAGGCATCCCATTACTGTTTTTATACCGCAGCGGTGGCAAACAAGCATACCGTCCGCGTGATTAACTTTGCCCTATATCCAGTACAATATTGCCAATTTGTTTAAGAACAATTACAATATTTAAGACTAAAAAAAACTACGACTGAGGAACATACATGACTTTTTTATTCACTGGCCAAATTTTAGAGGGTAAATTCCGATATCATAATATTGATGAATTTTACTATGAGACCGATAAAAAAAATTTTGGTGTTCGTTAAAAACCTGAAAAATTAGTAGGCGGAAATGAATGGAACTCGTGGATTTTTTCTTTTTTTTTTTATGTTGGCACAACAAAGTGGCTCCACTCCACCTGATCGTAAGTGAAAAGTGGAGCCCAAATGGCGGTGGCAACGATCAGGAGACCAGCAGTAACCTGTCAGTTGCCACCGCCTTGCTGGCACGCTAGATGCTTCTTCACGCTTTGTTTAAAGGGTCCCCACTTATAGAGGTATGCGGAAACACATATCATTGATTACTTTATTACGATAAACATAGAAATAAATGCCCTCATAGGGATTTGAATCTAGAACTTATATTGATTTGTTTATTGTGCCGTTTTTGCTCCGTTATAGATGGGTCAAAATTCTTTTGGTTGTCTTATTTTGTGTCCCTAAAAAACGTGACGCAGTGGTGATTTTTGTATGAGATGATGTTTTGTTTTCAATGTCTGATGTAAGGAATAAAATCTAGCGTGAAGTAGAAATACAAGTGCACCGGATTTTTTTCTATACCGAGTCGAAACAGCAACTAAAAGCTTGACAGAGTGGTGGGATACAAGACAACGAATTTTGATCTAGATAATACATAACCAAAAAACGCCAGGATCCTTTAATATCCCAAACACATGGGATGAAATGGGATATCCTGAGGATACATTGATTTCTTTTACGATACGATTTCTTGACTTACTTTTTAACTGACAAGATCAAAGTAAAACATGAAATTATAATGTATTCCGCGCGCGTCTAGAAAACGAAAAAAAAAATCAATAAAGCTAAAGCTTTCATTATTTCAGATTCACACAATTTCAGAACACTATTTTGGTCTTATCACCAACTTAAAACCTTACCCCCTTATTCATAAACGTCTACTAACTTAACAAAGCCGCTAATATTTGTTTGTCCCTTTTGGTCTTAACAATCTATATATATAAAAGAAGAAGCTCCCTGACAAAGATGCACGCACAGCCTAAACCCCTGGTCCTAGAGACTCCAAATTTGACAAGAAGTTTCCTTTTATGGTGTAGACGAGCACTAAGAAAGGATTTTTCAAAATTCACCTTCTAAGGGATTGAAATGGGGGTCCAAAGTTTGTATGGCGAAATAAGATTAGTTGAACTATTTTATCCGAAACTTCGCAAGAGTATTCTTTAAAGTAATTGAGTAAAGGTGTGTTAAAGGTTTTTTGAATATTCAACCCCTGAAAAAGGTAAAAAGGGTGACAAAGTGAAAAAATCAAGTTGGGTATCGTTTCTATGGTTTATCGGGACGTAGATCACGAATACAATAACGATTTTAAAATGTAACGCGGCGGACGTGTAATACTATGTACACGGTTATGGTGTGATGGGGTAAAATTCGAAAAAAAACAATACAGTTTTATTATTTATGTTCATTTCTGGTTCTAAAGATTCCAAATTTAGCGCGTAGGTTTCTTTGAGGGGTAGGGGTGCTCTAAAAAAGTTTATGTCGAAATCCACTCCCTAGAGCGTGCAATGGGGGTCCAAAGTTTGTATGGCGAAACAAGATTAGTTAGACTATTTTGTCCGAAACTTCGTAGGAGTATTCTTCAAACTAATAGAGTGAAGATATGTTGCAGGTTTTTTGAAAATTTTACCCCTGAAAAAGGTAAAAAGGGTGATGAAGTGAAAAAATCAAGTTGGGTATCGTTTCTATGGTTTATCAGGACGTAGATCACGAAAACAATAATGATTTTAAAATTTAACGCGGCAGACGTGAAATAATATTATGGTGTGATGGGGTTAAATTCGTAAAATATTAATATAATTTTATTATTTATGTTTATTTCTGGATCTAGACATTCCAAATATAGCGCGTAGGTTTCTTTTCGGGTGTAGGGGTGTTCTAAAAAAGGTTAAGTCAAAATCCACTCATTAGTAGGTGCAATGGGGGTCCAAAGTTTGTACGGGGAAACTTGACTATTTAAACTAAACAGTTTTTTATCCGAAACTTCACAGAAGTATTCCCAAACATAAATGACTAAAGACATGTTTTAGGTTCTTTTGAGAATTCAACTCTTGAAAGTGATAAAAAGGTTAACAGTAAAAAAACAACATTCTATAGTCTATCATTTCGCTGTACCGAGGTGTACGTGAAATACCATCTCCTCTTTTATGGTCTCATGGGTTTGCAGGTTATGACAGGGGTATCGTTTTTGTGTTTATTTCTGATACAAAAAAATCTAAATATAGCATGTTATACAACCTTTTTCCTGAGTTTTCACGCGGTAGTAACCGAAAATACATATCTGTGTATCCAAGAGGTTTTTTATAAAGTCAAAACAGCGGTCACCATAAATTCGTCATTTTTGATCCAATTGTGTAAATCGATGTATCGGGATCCCAGAGGTTCTTATTAACAAACTGCAAAAAAGGCTGTCTATTAAATTTCCGTTTCGATATTGTCCGTCATAAAAATCGGTGGTAATCTGAAGTTCTGAATGATCTGTTCATCCTAATGAAGCAGAAGTCAAATTTGAAGAAACTGTAACAATCTTGATTTACTTCAAATGTTAATCAGCTCGGCTAATTATGGTCATCTTTGTAAGGCCTGGGAAACAAATGATAGTTTATCATCAAAACACAACAATCACCTATGTGAGTGTATGTAAACTTTTAATGATAAAAAACATTTGTCGGTTACCAGATGGTAAAGATGATTTGATAATAATCGATATCTGAAATGTCAAAACGTTCCAAGTAATGAATTTGAGGTCAAATTTGCACAAAATGGTTGGCACCTTGAATTTATTTAGTTTGAATCCGACCTTAATAAAAATCGGTATCTTAGGATCCAAGGGGGTTTTTCATAAAGATTTTGAGGTAGGAACAAAAAGTGAGAAGCTATCACATCTAAAATTTTTTAGAACTTTCATTTGATATTGATAAAAATCGATACCGAGAAGATGAAAAGTTCTTCATACGGAATTTGAAGTCAAAATTGCAAGAAAAGTTCGCCATCTTCAATTTAGGTCTTACGTTTAAAACGACCGTGATAAAAATTGATGAAATGTGGCCGAAACGCGGGTAAAAGCACCATCTGCCACACTTAAAACGGTTAAGGCAAACGCGAGATAATCGCGGGAAAACATTAACACACAGTGAATAGATATTACTACGCGGGCGAAGCCGCGGGTAACTGCTAGTGTGTCCATAAGAGCAAAAGGGACAAACAATACTTAGCGAGTTATAAATAAATACACAAATAATGCGGATTCAAACCTAGAACCTCCAGCTTCGTAGGGTCACTACCAACTAGGTTACGGAGACATACAAAACCCCAAGACTTGACAAAATGTTAAAATGCCAAAGACTGTTTCAAACGTGTAAAGGTACATGTTTATTAAATTGAAACACAATACATTTCCCATTTGGCAAATACATCAACATCCTGTCTCCTTTATTCCTCTCCCATCCTTCCATACAAAATATACTTTATAGTTAACACATACAGTTACGTTTTGAATGTACGACTCAAAGTTAATAAGCGTATTTGTGAAATACTTTTGGGGATCGTATTTTGTATTGATTAATGTCAACTGAAGAAGGTCTGAGTCGATTTAAGATATACAGGGTTACTTTTCCACCAGTACAATAAATCAACATACGTACCGAATAGGAGTCCAAAATATAAAATACTAAACCACTATTGGAGCTCGAGGCCAAAAAAACTACGAAAATATCGCCACAACAATGAAATGTTCTAACAATAGTAAATCCTTTTTTTCTAAAAACAGACGTTGAGATATCTTATTTATTGGTAATATTAATTCTTTAATTTATAGAATAGTACATTATGCATCAAGGGAGGTAAGTACAGAATTACTAACGAGAGTGTTAGAAGCCCGACGCCGTTAGGCGCGGAGGGCTATATGACTCGAGTTAGTATTCCGCTTACCGACCGTGATGCATACAATGGTTTTCATCACACTTGCCCACAAAAAATAAGTTTTAAGAAATAACATTATTAAATGACGTACTGACATTTCTATTACTCCCTAGCCTCCTGCCGCCCAAAGACCTTCCTAAAGGTCTCCGATTGACTAGTGGTTCCGGCCCACACATATTACCACATTCAACTTATAGACGCCCAATAGTCCTTTTAAAAGGTCTCCAACTTCAACCTCTCACAGAAATTCAAATTAATCGCGTATTGAAGTTGGATGGTTCCAGAACGATAGTGTCAGGTTTGAAGTTTTGGATAAACGTCAAGCTGTCAACCATTATCAGACAGTTGTGAGTTAACCTCCGCAACAATGGAGCGGCATCGAGGACGTGGAGAGTAAATCCATGATTTTCTTTGATATCTTGGTAGATTTCTTTAATATTTTTGTTGTAAAAGGTGCATAAAATATTCATTTTGGTTTTTCAATATATATTTTATCATGAACCTATAAATTTGTGTAAATACAACAACTTCTAATCGGGAGACCTACGAGAAGGTATGCGGGCGTTAACTTGTATTGGCATTTTAAAAGACCTACGGGCTTTAATCGTTAGGATTGGCAAATATGTATGTTGATTGAATGAAAAATTAGGAAATTCAGCTATGGCATCTTAAAGTTTTTTTGTAATCTTTTGTAATTTGTAAATGATTATATTTGGACAGAGCGTTCAATGCTGATTTATTTAGTAGGTAATTAAGATATTGATCTCAAGTTAAGTTTGCCATTGACCGAGTTTTTTACTGAGTGAGTAAATTAGAATGTAGGTGTGTTCTAAAAATCTGAGAGAAAAGTAAGCGCAATACAAAAAATACATTTTTAAAGCGATTTTTATTTATAATCCCTTATTTCCTACCCTACTTAGGTAAATCTTTTTATTATTTGTATGCAAAAATTTGTTATATATAGCCAAATAACGTTCAGGATGTGATTTGAAAAGGCATATGGGCGGTTACCCTATTTTTACATAAAATACCGACGTGGTGAAGTTTAGTGCCTAATTATCGGGTCGTCGTCCATTTCATATAAGTTTTATTGTTTTTTTGGTATACAATATATGATATATTTTAATAATCAAATAGTCATAGCTGAAGAAAATGCCGGTTGTTGCCAATATAAATGTTAATACGTAGCAATGTTAGGAAACCTACTAGATTATTTTTTATTACTGGTATTTTTTAACTTTTATTATGATTTATTTTTAATATATAAATTAATATATAAATTATCTATGTAATGATTAAATGTTTATTTCAATAAACTCAAAAATAAAAGAAATAGAAAATAAAACAATTCTTGAGGTAGCAGCCCGGAGACCTTTTGAAAAGACATTGAATTTCAATGTTTTTTTGGTATCTTAGCCCTTTACTCATATGCCATATAACCCACAAAAAACCGTACACTCATACAATAATGCTAAATCAATAATATCGTACATGGAATATCTTGGGCCCGAACCATGCGAACCTATAAAAAGGCCTCTGGGCTGCTATCCCATCTTTGGTCAGAAAATTCTGGGCGGCAGGAGGCTAGGGAATTTCACTTTTCTATTACTCCCGCTGCACGCGCAAACAATGGCGCGCTTAGGCAGCCAGTGTGTTGAAAACAATATTATTTACTTACTTTCACGTAGGTAAATATACAGAGTGTTTTTTTTAAGTGGGACAGTATGGGGAAATCGAAAACTATAGAAGATACAAGGAAGCTGTCTTAGGAGACATTAGCTATTTTTTTGAGATAATAATTTAGGCATTTTCAAAAATTTGGTCAAGTGCGAGTTGTACCAAAAAATTAATAAAATTGATAAAAAAAATTTTTGACGCGAATCGACGTGGTTTCATGCGTAGACAATTTTATTGTATGGGATAAAAAAAATCTGAACAGCAGAAGTTAGTCAAATTTAAGAAAACCATTTCTCATATTACATCCACCGTGAAGTGTCTACCTACTACTGCAAGGTCAATATTTAAAAAAGTATTACCTACACTTTTCGAACACGACACTTGAATTTGGAACGTTTTATTTAAGTTCAAAAGGATTTTAATAAGTTACATGTAGCGAGCTCATAAAGAAAAAAATAATGAAAATATCCAACAAATATCAAAATACGAATAGATACTCAATGGTCATTCCAAATTTAAAGTTTTTATTTTCTTTATGAGCTCGCGAAAACTGACCGCCTTGTCTACGTTTAGCATATACTAATAGCAAGGGATGATAAAAGTTTGCAGAACTGGGGGTCAGCGAACGATATGACCTTGAAAGTTTTCATATCGATCGATACGATGGTGTAGACACGTTTGCGTGACATCTTTTACTTTTAAACGATCTTTTTTTATATACTGGGTGTCCCAAACTACGGGGCATGAAGAGAAAGTACCTTGAATATTGGAGATAATGTATTTTGCTGAAGGATGTATTTTTATTTTTTTTTATTTATTGGGGAAAAACAGATACAAACCATTAAGATGCACATAAAATGAGATTATACAAAGGAAGATACAGCTTATATCCTAACACAAATCCCACTAGGAGTTTACACAAAAAAATATTGAGATGGCAAAAACTAAATCAAACAGTTCTTGAACAAAACTAGACTAAAACAACTAACCTAAAACACAGCAGTGGCAGCAAAGAAAAAAAAACCGGCCAAGTGCGAGTCGGACTCGCGCGCGAAGGGTTTCGTGCCATTATCAATTTATTATTAAAAAAACGCAGTTAAATCAACCTACCTCAAAAACTATAGGAGATAATTTAATCAAACCAAAAATCGTTGATAGAATTTACTAATGTGCATAACATATATATTTTTTTTTTATTTTATATCGAGTAATATTTTCTTCGGTTACCGCGAGGATTACTCATCTCTCTCTCTGCGTCATCCGCAGACCACGAACCCTGTAAAGTGTTCGAAACGTCGGAATGAACAACTAAAAAAATGTTTCTATCCCTCAGGTGCATGTATGGCGGGCCCCCACCCCAATGGATTTTTTACAATATAGTATCATAATCCTTTAGCGGTTTATACAACACATATCCTTACCAAATTTCATTACTGTAGCATTTATAGTTTCCGACTAAATCAGCTGTGACAGACGGACAGACGGACATGACGAATCTATCCGTTCTTGCCATTTTGGCTACGGAATCCTAAAAAGGGAAATTATAACTACCTACACCACGAAAACATTATATTTAAATAAGGCTACCAGCAATTACGGATATTACTGTATTTCGGTAACTTTTCGTTTGAAAACGGCACGTGTATGGTTAAATACGTCAACCGAGACAAGACGTTTATTGTAAGACCTATTAAGTTAATTTTAAAAGTTAGTAATTCTGCATTCACAGATTTTCTACAAATTACTTGCCTCATCTGCGACTTGAATCCACTCAAATTTAAAAAACACGTCCTGTTTATGATGCCTATCGAGAGCATGTACCTAAAGAAATAAGTAATTCTAAAGTAACAGTACCTCAGAAGAAACCAATTGGGTAAAATTACTAAATTTAATGATAAATAATAAATAAATAAATATCTTGGGACATCTTACACAAATCAATCTAGTCCTACGGTACCTAAGCTCAATTAAGGCTTGTGATGTGGGTACCAGGCGACGATATATATAATAGATAGATACATAAATATACTTAAATAAATATTGTAAAAAAATAATGTATTGCTGTTCATACTTCTAAAAATAACTACTTATCTTATTTTGGAATAACTAACGTGAGACTTAAACAATAAACATATTAAAATATTATCGAACCGTGTTACTCACGTATTTAAATCGATGATTGCTCGACATGTTTCGATCCATTAAGAGGGTCCTCGTCCGGAGCACCCTTGGCCACAGCTCGACGCGTACTCGTATCATGTCGAGCAATCATCGACTTAAATACGTGAGTAACCCGGTTCGATAATATTTATACTTATCTTATCTTACAAAATCTGCGAATACAGTACTCGCTATTAAAAATAAGATAAAGTCTCTTTTCATCTAAACAGTGTATCAACAATTTTTAAATTACTTTCCTTTCATGACCCATAGACTTTGGAACACCCGGTATAGAGTGAAATATCGATATTATCTATGAATTAAATCAGGCAATGTTATCATTAAGTATTTTTAGGTCATTATCTATGAAATTGGTGTTAAATGTATAATGGATAGTTTCAAAAAACAACGTGCACAATGCACATATCTGTGTACAGTCGAGGAATTTAATTTCCTACCCATTTCGTACCTTGTCACAGTGACAATCAATATAAAAGCTGCTAGAACTGTCATATTATAACTACTACGACAAGGTACGAAATGGGTAGGAAATTTAATTCCTCGATGGCAAAATCAAAACTAACCAAATCTACCAATAATATTCGACATCTCTAAAGTGTTTTTTGGTTACCGTTTATTCTAGAATGTATTAACCTTCTAAAAATGATTTGCAATAAATAAATAAAAATACTTTACTGAAATATTTGGGCGGATTTTTATTTTGTTGAAGTTTTTTCAAATGTTCCAATTTTTGATTTTTTCATATTTTTTTCTACTCGGAATTGCGAGCTCTTTCGATCCTCATTAGCAGACAAAAAGTGTCCCGAGAATTCCATACATTTTTTGTCTTCCAGTGAGTTACGGTTGAAGAAAGTGTATGAAAAATAGTAACTCAATGGAATTTTTATGGGACACTTTTTTATTTCTATCAACTAGAAAAAAATGTAAAATAGTCCAAATTTGGTATTTTTTTAAAACTACAACATAATAAAAATCCGCTCGTTTACTCAATTTATAAATCATGCACAGAAACATATTTCCGAAATCAACTGCACATTTGATTACGGTTGGCCCGACACGCACTTGGTCGTCTTTATTAACTTTGTGTACATAAATAAAGTATCTAGAGCTTTTTTCCATTACGCTGTATCCATGCTGAAATGCGGGTGAATGACCTCAGGAATCTTCTATTACCAGAGACCGGTAAAAAATAAAGACTGCAACGACTTCACGTTTAAATATGTTTCAAGGCCGGGGTGAGTCTCCGAAAATATTGAAGTGAGGAAAAATACTTCATTTTATGACCCTTATTTTTTCTACGACCCTCCACACACTAGGATTACACTAAATAAAGAAAATCATCCCCACTTCACTGCTGGGCATGTGTAGGTACCATAAAATATTTTTTTTCTACATTTTAGTTAATATTTATGTATACCAGTACCAAATTGTGAATTTCTGCTACTTACAGCCACTGAGCTTGCTGCGGACAGTCAGACGGACAGATGGACATGTCAAAACTGCAAGGGTTCCTTATTTATTACGGAACCCTAAAAACCATGACTGAGGATTTTTTTTTTAAATGCAAAAGCTGCATTGATCGGGATTCGAACCTGGGAATTTTGCATGCATAATTAGTCTACTGGCTGACCTACGAGCGATGCCGATGTCAAGACGAACTCGTATACAGACATACGTTTTTTTAAATGTATTACTTTTAAAATTGGAAAAAAAAAAGTATATCAAACCGACATTCACAAAGACAAAACTTCAGATGATAGTACCAGTAATGAACAATAGACCAATGATGGACATTTGATTTAAAAGACACTACATCATTAGTGGTCAGAACTATGGGTGCAAAGCTTTAACAAATCTTCTAAATTGACATTATGGAAACACTTTAACCTAGAAAAATAAGAATATTATGGAATCACATGTATCCAATTTTATTGTCAATCTCGGAAGTGTTATTTCATGTCCACTTGACAAGTTGACATGGGCGGGACACGCTGGATACAGGTCGCATCTAACCGGTACATGTGGAGGTCCAGAGGGGAGGCCTATGTTCAGAAGTGGACGTCTTATGGCTGAGATGATGATGATGATTCATAAGTAAAAACTCGTCATTAATAATAAAAAAAATATACAAAGCCAAAAAGATGATGCTTATTTTAGGAGTTGAAATAGCGGACCATAGTTGCAGTACTAGACCATAGTTGGGGTTTTAAGGTACATTCATTTAAATTATATTATAATTATGTTTTGAGGACTTGGGTACTGGAATCGGCTATTAATCTGCTATTCTGTTGATATATAATATTAGTAGAAGATTTTAAACAGTTATTTAATTTCGTTTAAAAAATTATTTAAAAGAATGAGTGCGTTAAAACATAATTACTCATGCAAAAATAATAAAAATGTTTATACTATATTTACATTTATAAAAGAAGTCTCTCTATTCGTAAATGAATTAATTAAAAAAACAAAAGAGCAGATTTAATTAACCGTACTTTTATTGAAGTGTCCATCACTAGTGCTTGTCACCCAAATGTCCATTAATGGTGTCACCTAAATGTCTGACACTAGTGCTCCTAAGTACTGACCAGAACTCCTGACGACACCTGCAACAGACATTTTACTTACTTTAAAAATATCAATCATAAGCCGACTTATAGTCACACAATTTAGGTCTTATAAAATAAATGCAAATAAAATAGTAGATTACATGCCAAGGCCGTTTAAGTGGGAAATGTCTCTGATGACGTGTAATTGTAGGCCAAGGCGAAGCCGACGCCGACAAACATGTGATCCGAGGCTATCCCATTTAACGGCCGAGGTGTGTCTGTGTATATTATTTTTCTGCTCAACGGAGCCGGCAGGCGGCAACTTAGTTTAGCGTGGTTTAGCGTAGCAGCCGGCAATGTGCTGTTTGCCGACTGGAGGGCAAAAAAAATCCGCGTTACCGCGAGGATTACTCACTCACTTATGAAATAAAACTATGAAAAACGGATAAACTCGCGTATATTAACCCACTTACGCCGACCAGGTGTTATAACACCGTTTTTTTTTTCGTTTTTTTTGTGGATAATTGAAGTATTTTATTGACAATTAATCACTTTATCGTAAAAAATCCGGGGGCACTTTTTTTGGTTTCAGGCTTATCTGGGTTAATTGAGTCAGTCACCCGCAGACCACGAACCCTGTAAAGTGTTCGAAACGCTCACGTGTATTTAGTCACTACGCGCGACATGTTCGAAAGGCCTAGGTCTCCATTATCAAGCACTGAGCCCGCACCTCGTGTAGCGCTCGCGAGTAGGGAGGCATGAACACAGGCTCAGTAACTAAATAGGTACCACACTAAACTGTGACAAAATACACGCTAACCGTTAAATAATATTCAAGTTTTTGTAATAATATATCCGAAATTAGACATTAGTCTCCCTATTCACAAACGAGTTCTAACTTAGCCAGCCAATAAGTATTGTTTGTTCCTTTCGGTCTTATCAATATTAAAAAAAAAACTACAATGTCCTGGATATTTTTTCTAGCATAATATGGAACTTTTGTCATCTGGGGACGGGACAGAATAACAACATGGAATAGTTAATCTACCAATCTAGTATATCTGGAGTCTGTGCAGTGTTTCCTAAAGGAAAAATTACTATCCCCCTACATGTACCTGAAGGGCCAATGGAGGCTCGATCAGGAAGAGTTCGAGCTATATTACTAAAGAGTACCACTTTGTCACTAACAATACATTTAAACAGATAATAATGTAATACGTTTACGAATCTATAGAGTTATGTTTCACACGAAGTTGCCAGTCTTATACATCAATCTGTCTCTGGCAAAACCTAAAGTGGAATTAAATGAAATCTCTGAATCCGCCATTTGCTCAAACTTACGAATAGGAGTCGCTGACTCGGTGAAATTGATTTAATAATGGAATCTACGTAAGTTGATGTAATCCTCTTAGATATGTTAAAGAATTCTAGTTTTTCTCCGCGAAAATTCACTTTGGGAGGCGATTAGGGTTTACGAAATTGTATAATTTTAAGTTTTAGTTCCTTAGGGTTCCGTAGTAAACTAGGAACCTTTATAGTTTCGCCATGTCCGTCTGTCCGTCGTTCTGGCTGCAGTATAGCTCAGTTTACGTTAGTACCTACAGTCGAATTCATAAATATGCACACGTTTATGTTTACGTTTATGCTGGTTGGAAAACGGTTTTAGGTATTGCATCGGTAGACAGTGTAGACGTGCCCTTATTACCTAGTGACGTAGTGAGTGTTTTGTGCCACCCGCTTTTCGACAAAAGTGTGTTAGTTTTCCTCCTTCGCCGCCCCGCCCCCCGCTAGTGCTGCCCGCGGCCAGCACCCGCTCTAGCAGGTACGAGTACACGTCGAGCTTTGGTCGCGGATACTCCATGATGAGGATCCTCTAAATGGATCGAAACATGTCGAGCAATTAGCGACTTCAATTACGTGAGTAACCCGTGTGATAAATATTTAAATATGCACACGTTTCTTTACCTTAAGGCGTTGATATATAGCGTTTGGTTATATTTTTATGAACATGACTGTACTAGAAATTTTCCATTTGGTACAGATAGACAATATATTAATCACGTCGACAAAATAGTAGAATATAATGCAGAAAAACATGTTTTTTTTGGGTTCGCCCCTAACAGTGAAATCGGGGTGATTTTTTTACTTTGCAGCAGTGTTATTCACTAAGGAAACCGCCTTGCTGTCAGCGCTGTGTCAGTGCTGCGGCAGCGTCGAGCCTAAAAATGGTATTCACTAATGTACTTTAAACGACACTAGTGCTCGGCGACGAATGCGGCGTGAGCTGGAACTACATTGCGTCGAAAGTTTGACGTTTAATGTATGAACTTCGTATTCTCTAACGAAAAACAGCGACGAACTCGCCCACAAGCTCGCTCACAGCCTCGATTCCTAATATCAAATCAGACAGCTAGGATTTTAGACAAGGCTGTCTCGACATCGAGCTCGTTGACGAACGCAGCGTCGAATGTGTCAATAAGATAATAGCATAGCTGTTATCTTGTCGTGTGGGGTTGAATAGAAGAAGAATAGAATCTTTAAAAAAAATAAAGTTCTCAATAGAAAGTTTACTCTAAAGTAAATATTTTCGGACATAACCATACCAAATAAAAAAAATGTGCCTCTAACCTTGATGAGCTGGTCAAAAAAATATGAAAAAAGTCTTACAGAATACTTAAAAATAAAACTATTTTAAACAAACATGGCGAAACTATAAGGGTTCCTAGTTCACGACGGAACCCTAGCAAGTGACGTCACAAAATCCAAAATGGCTGCCAAATGCAAATCGCGGCAATTTAAACGGCTTTTTTATACACCACTTCCCAACTTTTAGTCTTGAAACAAGTGCAGTTGGTCAGAGTTTTTATACTGCCACCTGGGTACTTGGGGGAGGCGGAGTTATATCATCATCATCATTATAAAAGAGTATACTACCCATTTTCACATCCTACTAAATTCATGTTAGGATGCCTAGGATTCAACTCTTTGCAAGTGAGGCGAGACTACAATCTTTTGGTAGAATTACTAGAATTCAAATTATTAGAATTTTGCTTGAGATTCAGACTGCCCTGAGCTAATGGCACCGGTAGTGCGGCTATCTATACCTTTCCAGCCTTAGCATATGCCTAGAAACCATACCCTTCTTACGATTCCAACAACGCGTACTGTGGCTCGCCAAAGATCTCTTATTCGAGCTCTAAGATTGAACGCGCTTCTGTCATGGGCACGGAATGTGATCTGTTCGCAAGCCAGAGAGAAAAATTGCAGGAATATACTCGGAAATTTCCAAGAATTTTCATGAGAATTTAAGGGTAAGTTCTCAATGAGAACGTTTCCATGAGAACTTATAAAATTGTGTTATGAATATGAAGAATAATGTATTACGTAATAGAGTAAATAAGGCGTAAAATATACCTTGACAGGTATATACAATAAATTTGGCATGATTAGCTTGCTTGTAAAAATTACATTGCCGAGAATATTCTCTAAAGACGTTTCGCAACTTATGAAAATTATCTGTACATTGCTACACCATCCTCCTTGTAAAAAGACATACACAAAATAACAACATAGCGCATTTAAATAGCTGAATCTTTAAATCTCATTCGGTCTAAAACATAAACCCAAATTAGATCGCATTTGAATAGAAAATTATCAAAACTTCGGAACCCTTGAAATTCGGAGACGATAAAAGGGAAACTTTTTAGTCCGTTTCTACTTTTATAACCAGAATTTACATTTGTAAATACTTTAGACTTACTTTAGCACAGATCGCCTCAAAAGAGGCAAAATGACGATTTGCAGCTACGAACAAATAAAACATGGAAGCCGCACGCCATACTAAATTGCCCTCCAAAAACGGTCCCGAATTTTAGTGTCACCCCCCTCTTCAATGCGTCACGCTGGCGACACGGTAATGAATTTCAATATCAACCTATAAAAACTTAAACCGTCATTTAAAAATAGTTGTTATTGGTCCATCAAAGTTTTGATTGGCTATATTCTATAAACATTTGTCAAAGACGTTGCGCCATCATAATATACAGGGTGTTCCACGAGCCACTGAAAACCTTAAACGGGGTGATTTGGTAGGTTAAACTGAATAACTTTTACTATGGAGCTAACCCAGAAATCTCAAAAAAAAAATTGCCTTTTTCATATAAAATGTCGTGATCAATCGGTCAAAATGTATGAAAAAGACAATTTCTTTTTTAGATTTCGTGATTGGCCCCATATTAAAAGTTGTTCAGTATAGCCTACTAAATCACCCCGTTTAAGGTTTTCAGTGGCTCGTGGAACACCCTGAATGCGCGGTGTTAAGAAAAGCACTATGTCCTGCCCATCGTGACACAATTAAACAATTATTTTGGGGGCATTTTTAAGCTGGCGTTAGACGTCCATGTTATATAATATGGACGCAGATTTGCAAAGCTAAAGATAACTAAGTAAATCACATCACATCGTCAGCCTATTTTTGTCCACTGCTGGACGTAGGCCACTTTTATAAATGCGTTGTCCACATAATGGATTAACACGAATACAATAAATAAATAATAATAAATAAATATCTTGGGACATCTTACACAAATCGACCTAGTCCCACGGTAAGCTCAATTAAGGCTTGTGATGTGGGTACCAGGCGACGATATATATAATAGATAGATACATATAGATACTTAAATACATAGACAGCCATGACCAAGGAACAAACATTTGTGATAAATAAATACACAAAGAATGCCCTCGCCGGGATTCGAACCCGGAACCTCCAGTTTAAAAAAAGGTAAACAATCTTGCAGTATCTTTTTATTGAATAATGCATATTAAAATCCAAACTAGGTACTTAATGAATCAAAAACAATGTAAATCACTGTATTTCCTTGTTATATTGTGTATATTTTCTAAAACTTATTTTCTACTCGTAGTTTTCAATAAAAAGATACTGCAGGATTGTTCACCTTTTTTTAAATACGAAACCAAACATATTTCGCTGACAGAAGACTTTATTTTATTTCGTAAATTAAATAATACTGCATTCAAAAAATCTAGCTTTTTCTAGGCATTGAACCTACTTTAATACGAAATAATAAGAAACATCACTACAAAGTATAAAATAAAGTCACTTTTTCTGTCCCTTTGTCCCTTTGTACGCTTGAATCTTTCAAACTACGCAACGGATTTTGATGAGATTTTTTTGAATAGGTAGAGTAATGAGGGTTTTTGATACTTTTTCTGCCGCTATGGGGAGGTGAGATGGCAGCACTGAGCCGACCGTTTAACGAACTGTCAAAATAAATACGCGCATTTAATTTTCAACATATTTATAGGTTTATTTATTCTAAAAACCATTACTTTAGGCATATTGTTACCTAAAATAAATAAATAAAATAGTTCCAAGTCAATTCTCATGAAATTAATAAAGTTAAAGTAATTATTTTTAATACCAGTGACTTTGCGCGCCTGTTTTATAGCTCCGTCTTCAGTTCGATGACCGTGTAATAGTCGTAATCCATTACAAAATCAATTCTCTTCCAAATAAAATAGAATTTCAATATTTTAGGCCCATGTGCCTATGAATAGTATGAATCTGACAGTTTTCGAGACCAGGTGCGTACGAAGCGCCGCCTGGTGGCAGAAAAATTATCGAAAACCCTCATTCAAGAGGAAGGTTTATGTAGGTATAGTACCCGTGCAAAGCCGGGGCGGGTCACTAGTAGTATCTAAAACTAAAAGAACAATCAAAAATGTTTGGTTCAAAATTCGTAACAAAATTGTAGGTATTTTAAAGACAAACGGGTCTTAATCCCTTGTATGCCGGAACGTGGATCCGCGTACGAGAAAACTATAAGAAAAAAATATATCCGGCACACGAGAGGTTAATCGCGTAAACTTACGTTTAATTATATCCTGACGTTTCGAGCATGAATCGTGAAATTTTAAATCAATATAAAATTGTAGGTAGTTGGTTCGATTTCCGGGTGATGCAAGTAATTTTTTTAACAACTTTGAATGCAGTTTGATTTGCCTTTAAATAGTACATTGTGTACGTATATTAAGGATGGTAAATAAGAAATTGTGCTTTACGTGCAGTGCTTTTTGGCTTTACTTCACACGAGTTCAAAAATTTTAGTACCGCCCGTGACACACACAATGTTTTTATCACACCTGTGAGGGAAAAAAGTAAATAAAACAATATATTTTCACAAAACAACTCTAAAATGGTGTAAATCAGTTCTCAAAATGAGGGATGACTAAAATTTATCATATTTATAACAGAAATCCCGGCGCTAGTGCGACGTAATGTTGTATGAAAATCCTTGATTGCCCTAGGGCGCAATGACGCATCTACGGCGCGCATCGCCGCAGCGTATTGACGCACTTACCGAACAGGTATGATGAAAAAAAACATAAAGTCTTCTTTAAGCAAACTATCCTCTCTAAAATATTTAAGGTATATTTTCATTGTGGCAATCTTTGGGGGAGGCCTATGTTCAGCAGTGGACGTCTTTCGGCTGATATGATGATGATGATGATGATATTTTCACGTTCCTTAGTCATGAGACGCCCTGTATAGCTATATTACGAGTAGGAATGTTGTTGTATACAAAACATTCCTACGGTCGGGCGCTCCCGAAATTATCTTCATTCCCTTATTCTTTCAATCTCTTTGTTCGAAGATAAGGTTCTCATTACCGCTGCCCAAGTCTCGAGAGTTCGGATATACAGTGTGTAAATCTAATACGGGCGATAAATTAAACCAGGCATGGGATTCATTAGTGTAATCATGGATTACAAGGTTTTTTTAAAGTTACTCTTAATTACGACCCAACAGAATTTTTTTAAGATTATCGGAGCAGCAATGTAGGTACGAACATTTGTTATTGTTGACATGTCAGTTATGTCATCTGCTTTTGAAACTCGCGTATGTTGCTCTACATTGCGCGCCGAATTATTTTGTATGGAAAATTTTGTTGCTCTAATTTTAAGTAAAAGTTATTTGAATGTACTTATTATGTCGTAAACTAACACCCGTTAAAAGCTTCGCCCGTATTAGACTTACACCCTGTAGTATATTTTTAATATAGTTTTCATCACACTTGCTGTCTAAGCGCGCCAATGCTTGCATGCGTAGCGGGAGTACTACTACCAAATAATCACCAAATAGTGTTAACAATTATAAAAATAACCATATTAATTATTATAAATTTTACATTATAAATTAGTAAGTAATATGAATTGTCTTGATTGATTAATGTCACCACCAAAAATGAACTTCCGGTTGCCGCCATTTTCTGTTACCTTACGGTTGTTATAAATTACCATCATGGCGCCAACTTCGGCAGTTCATCTTTGGTGGTCAAGAAGTGAAAAAGTGGTACCAATTTGTAATCTGTGAGTAAGTGTATAATTGAGGTTTGAAATACAAAACGAGTAAGTACCTCTTGAATTTTGTTTGCTTTGTTGTTTATAAATCCCACTCTTCTAAACTGATGTGAGTGAGCCTCCTCTTAATCAAACCAATGCTCTAAAATAACAACTAACGATTAAACACTAGTTGGTTAAATTATTAAGACTAATTAGCGAGGCTCCACTCCCATAAGTTTAGACTCAACTACCCTATAACATGTGATTGGTAGCCCATTTCAATTTAACCCTATAACATAATTAGCATACATATTAGTCTAACGCTTCTTGAGAACGGGATCCATTGAAAGAGGCTATTGTCATTAACATTTCAGAAGAGGGAATGAGCCCATTAAAATTTTCTATAAATTCAAATTTTCTACTCCTCGTTTCTCTAGATAAATTGTCAAAATAAAAATGAAAGGCAATATGTTTGCTTTCCTGACCAAACAAATATAAATAGTTTTTTTTTTTCTTCTGCTTACTACCCACATACCAGAATGATAAATGATTAGTCGTGCAGTGAGTTTTAAATTGAAAGTATTTTTGTTTAATGCCAGCTTAACCATTCCTAGTTTGCTATTTAGTTCTAGTTAAACTCTCTTCGCTTATCAATAGCTTACAGACACGTGCCTTCGAGCGTTTATAATATTATACCTTAGATTTTACATGTACACGTACATAACTAATCACTATTTTTGCTTATGTACCTACCCTAATTTGTTTTTCTCTCTATCTTAAGGACTACCGCTAAAAATGCTTATTGACTTAATTATGCGTTACAATTTACCGTGTTTTATTTGTCATGACCCATAAACTGTGTGAAAATATTTGATAAATTTCAGTGGATGTGGAACCCGATCAGCCAGGGTTGTATACACCCTCGCATCCCACCGAAAGCGGCCACCGAAAACGACGGTCGCGAAGTCGTGAGAGGCGGACAGCATCTCGCAGAGCATCGCAGCCGCCCTCCCGGTCACGCAGCCGGGTGCAGCATCGTCCCCGCAGCGCAACGGGCAGTCGCTCGTGCAGTCGGGCGAGCCGTCGTCCGCGCAGTCGTGTGCGTCATCGCTCGCGCAGCAGAGCGAGCCGCCGCACGCGCAGCCGAACTACCCGGCGTCCACGCGGACGAACAAGCCGCCGGCCGCGAAGCCGGACCAGCCACCGCTCGCGCAGCCGAGCGAGCCGCCGTTCGCGCAGCCGAGCGAGCCGCCGTTCGCGCAGCCGAGCGAGCCGCCGTTCGCGCAGCCGAGCGAGCCGCCGTTCGCGCAGCCGAGCGAGCCGCCGTTCGCGCAGCCGAGCGAGCCGCCGTTCGCGCAGCCGAGCGAGCCGCCGTTCGCGCAGCCGAGCGAGCCGCCGTTCGCGCAGCCGAGCAAGCCACCGCCCGAGCAGTCGGGTGAATCAGCCGGTGGGTGAAAATACTAAATGTGAGTTGAATTCTAATACCCCTGACAATGATAACTTTAACATCCTACTTACTGCTTTGAAATCGCTAGGGCGTCATGATTCTTTGGATAAAATAGGAAATATGCACAACACCATCCCTGAGTTCGACCCCGCTAAGAAAGAACAAACAATGACAATGTGGCTCCATAAAGTTAATGAGTGCGCATCAATTTACGGTTGGTCCGAAAAACAATCGGTACATTATGCCTTACCGAAATTACGGGGACTAGCTCAGAGATGGTATGAGGGCTTGTCATCGGTTTTATTCTCTTGGGAGGAATGGCAAGCAAAATTGCTAGCAGCCTTTCCTTCTAAAGAAAACTATGGGCAGATGCTTAGTGACATGCTTGCTCGGCGGGCTCGTTTTGGAGATTCACTTGAGGAATACTTTTACGACAAGGTAGCGTTAGTCAATAGGGTTACTGAACCAATAACGGGCAGGCTAGCTGTGGAATGTATTTTGCACGGCATAGACGATCGTTCCATTCGATTAGGAGCTGAAGCAGCGCAGTTTAATGATCCGGATAAACTGTTGGCCTACCTTCGTAATACGCTTAATATAAAGCCGGTCTCTGATCGTAAAGTTGTCAAAAATACAGTCGGTTCAAAACCTCATGACAACACAACGCGGCCAAACAAGCCGCGGTGTTACAATTGTAAACAAGATGGTCACGTTTCCTCTCAGTGTACTTTACCTATCAAGAAATGTACCAAATGTTTAAAGTTAGGTCATGATGCCGAACAGTGTTATTCAAAAGTGACAACTCCAGCAACTACTGAAAAATCAGTTCATTGTTGCGTCTCTGATGATAACAGTCCAGGCAATAAGTATATGAAGACTATAGAAGTTGACGGGGTACCGTTTAGGGCATTTATTGATTTTGGTAGCGAGTGCTGCATGATCAGGGCCACTGACTTTGAAAATATCAATAAGCAAGTCTACACGGATGCACTACCATCACTTAAGGGCTTTGGTGGTTCAGTCGTACATCCGCTGGGCCGGTGTAGGGTTAGTATTAGCATCGATCAGGTAGAAGGGGAAGTAGATCTTTATGTAGTTCCTGACTGTTCGATGCACGTACCCCTTATGATAGGCCAGTCCTTTACAGAACAAACGCATGTATTGGTTTACAAAAACAACGAACAATTACTAATGATGAATCAAGTAAACGATGACATAACCAACTACAAGATAAAGTTGTTCTGTAAAGATGACGTTGTTGTTTCCGGACTTTCGATTGTTGATATCTTCACGGACTCATCGTTTGCTGGCGATGTATATGTTGATGGCGGGTTAAGACTTAATTCTAATGTGAGCTTCTCAGTGTATTCTGGATTATTTCATGTTGATAATGGGGGACTAGGGAAACTCGTCATTAACGTAGCAAATGGCCAGACGGTTTCACTAAGAAAAGGTTCCCTATTGGCACGTGGTCGTATAGCTAACGAGGATACCGAACAACCTCCCTGTCATTCCTTGCAAATTTCCACTGTAAATGAACATGGAGTATCTCCAATCGATATTGCAAACGTCCGGGTGGGCGAAAATGTCACACAATCTCAAAAGGAACAACTAGTAGCTCTGTTGAATGAATATAGAAAATGTTTTGCGTTTAGTTTGTCCGAGCTAGGTACTACATCGGCTGGTGAGATGTCCATATCATTAATTTGAACTGTAACTTTAATTTGATTAAGGCGAAAACTATGTCTCCTACTGAATTTATTTGTAATAAAGTAATTTGGGGCGAGCGTGATGCGGGTCAAATAGATAAATATGTTGAATTGTGTAATAGAAAATTAAAGGATGTTGTTTTTCCATCGGAATTTACCGAGTGTGCAGATCGAATGTGTAACAAGTTGGAACATAAACAGAGGATAACTGATTTGTATGTTTGTGTAATTAATGTCTTAAAATGGGCTGCCACGGAGTCTCATAAGAAAGTTAGGCGCGGGAGGCATAAATATGTTCCGGGTTGGAACATGCATGTTGCACACGCGCACCGGGAGGCGCGGTACTGGTTTCAATGCTGGGTATCTTATGGCAGGCCTGTAGCAGGGTATATCCATGAGAATATGTTACAGTCAAAAAAGATTTTTAAAGCTAAATTGAAATATTGCCAAAATCATGAGCAGACTATAAGAATGGATATAATTGCTAAAAACCATGCCAAAAAAGACTTCGGAAAATTCTGGAAAAGTACTGCGAAGTTGAGCCCCAAAGCCAGTCTTCCTGTGAGCGTGGGCGGTAGGCATGAACCAATAGATATCGCTGAGGCTTTCCGGAGTCATTTTAAAGTGGAATCCCCACTTGCGTGTATTGGGAGGCACGATGCTGGGGTTGAGGATGGCCAGGATGGGTCACCGTCCATTAGGTTTACGGCTAAGCAGGTTGCTAGTAAAATAATTCGAATGCAGAAAGGGAAGTCACCTGGACAAGACAGCCTCAGCATCGAGCATCTCAAGCATGCAGGTGATCATCTTCCAAGGGTACTGGCTTTGTTGTTTAACTTATGTATTAGTCATAGCTATTTGCCCGACGAGCTTATGTATACTATAGTGGTGCCTATTCTAAAGAATAGAACTGGTGACGTCTCTGATATGTCCAATTACAGGCCGATATCACTAGCCACGGTTGTAGCGAAGGTGCTGGACAGTTTGCTTGACGACATATTAGGTAATAACATTCAGCTCAATGACGCCCAATTCGGTTTCAGGCCGGGGTTATCTACTGAGAGAGCTATTCTTTGTCTCAAGCAAACTGTACAGTACTATACATCTCGGGAAACGCCGGTGTTTGCCTGTTTTTTGGACTTATCAAAGGCTTTTGACCTGGTGTCTTATGACCTATTATGGCAAAAACTGCGCGATAAAACATCGGTTCCTCGAGAGGTTACCGCTTTGTTCAGGCACTGGTATGGTAATCAAAGAAATAGTGTAAGATGGGCTGGCGCTTTCTCTGATTCTTATGTATCGCATTGCGGTGTTAGGCAGGGAGGTCTAAGCTCGCCTAATCTGTTCAACATTTACATGAACGACCTAATCGAGGAGCTCAGCAGTTCTCATGTCGGGTGCCACGTAGAAGGGGTCTGCGTAAATAATCTAAGTTATGCAGACGACATGGTGCTGCTGAGCCCCTCGATGGGAGGATTAATAAAAATGTTACGCATTTGTGAGGCATATGCGGAGGCCCACGGGCTCAGGTACAATGGCTCTAAGAGTGAACTTATGCAATTTAAGGCGGGTAATAAAACCTACCAAATGGAACCAGTCTCTCTTTGTGGTACCCTTTTAAAAAGAGTTGATAAGTTCAAGTACCTGGGCCACTGGGTGACCGAGACCATGTCAGATGTAGTGGACATGGAGCGCGAGCGCCGCGCGCTGTGCGTTTGCTGTAATATGTTGGCCCGCAGATTTGCACGTTGTGGTGGGGGGGTCAAATTGACTTTATTTAAGGCCTTTTGTCAAACCTTCTACACGTGTGCTCTGTGGACGAACTTTACGCAGCGGGCGTACAGTGCATTGCGTGTACAATATAATGACGCGTTCAGGATGTTATTCGGGCTGCCCCGATATTGTAGTGCGTCAACCATGTTCGCAGAGGCGCACACTGACTGTTTTTTTACCATCATGAGGAAACGATGTGCGTCCCTTCTCAATCGCAGTCTGCACAGTTCGAATAGCATCCTGAACACGCTAGCCCAGCGCTGGGACTCGCCACTATTGCAACGCTACGTACAACTCCACGCGCCTGTAGTGCCGGTGCCCAGGCGCCTTTAGGTAACTTAGTTATAATTTACCATCTACTAATCCTAGCGATAAGTTTTGTAACTTCTACCTATGTATCTAACACTTATATGGAATCAAAAGTTCTGAAATAAATTATTTGAATTTGAATTTGAATTAAATGATGGTGAGCCTGTGGTATATAGGCCGTATAGGCTAGCAATTCATGAAAAGGGGGTCGTTCGAATTGTTAGAAAATGAGATAATACGTCCTTCTACATCACCCTATGCAAGTCCTGTGGTTCTTGTCCGTAAAAAGACGGGTGAATACAGACTGTGCATAGATTACCGTGCTCTCAATAAGCTCACTGTTAAGGAAAACTATCCTATGCCCCTGATAGATGACCAACTTGATGTCCTTTCAGGACATCGTTTCTATACGACGCTAGATTTAGCCTCTGGCTACTATCAGGTGCCCATCAATGAAGCTGATAGATACAAGACCGCATTTGTGACACCGGATGGCCATTTCGAATTTAATCGGATGCCATTCGGTTTAGCTAATGCGCCGGCCACGTTTCAGCGCATTATGAATCAGGTGTTAGGTTCATCACGTCACAAGGAGGCTCTAGCCTACTTAGATGACGTAATAATCCCTGCTAAAAACTTTTCTGAAGGCTTGGAACGCTTAGAAAACACTCTGAAATTGTTTTCTAATGCGGGCCTTACCCTGAAATTATCCAAATGCGTGTTTTTTGGGGAATCAGTTGATTACTTGGGCCTTGAAGTCTCCAGTGAAGGAATCCGGCCTGGCTCAAGGAAAATAGAAGCTGTTGAGAAGTTCCCTGTCCCTACTAGTCAGCATAACGTTCGACAGTTCTTGGGCCTAGCTAGTTTCTTTCGGAGGTTTGTGCCCGGGTTCTCGATTATAGCCAAACCTTTAACACATCTTTTAAAAAAAGATGTAACGTGGGTTTGGGGTGCAGAGCAGGAGACTGCTTTTAGGACTTTGAAAGAAAAATTAGTAACAAAGCCCACTTTAGCACTTTACAATCCACAAGCTCAAACCGAAGTACATACTGATGCGAGCAAGTTAGGACTAGGCGCTATCTTACTTCAACGCGACAATAATAATGTTTTAAAACCGGTTGCCTACTACAGCAGGCAGACCACGCCGGAAGAACAGAATTATTCGTCATATGATTTGGAAACGCTCGCCGTCGTATCAGCATTACAGAAATTTAGAGTTTATTTAGTCGGAATCCCCTTTAAAGTTATTACTGACTGTAATTCCTTACGTGCCACCTTCCAAAAAAAAGATATGATCCCACGAGTCGCGCGGTGGTGGGAACAAATGCAAGAATTTAATCTAAGTATTGACTATAGACCGGGTGCGGCTATGGCGCATGTGGACGCCCTAAGTCGCAACCCAATACACGCTCCCCCTAATAAAGTTTGTGAGGTTTTCTCAATTTCAGGGTCCGAATCTGATTGGCTAGTAACCGTTCAGAATTCCGACACAGAAATTCAAAAACTGGTCGGCATTCTCAAAAACCCAGACCTAGATAATTTGATTGATGTCAAAAATAATTACAAGTTAAAAGGTGAAAAGTTATTTAGGGTAACACCACATGGGGATAGATGGGTTGTACCGAAGGGCGTTCGATGGCAGATTGTCAAACAAAACCATGATGACATTGGGCATTTCTCAATCGACAAGACTTTGGAAAGAATCATGGCTACTTACTGGTTCCCTAAAATGCGTAATTTTATAAAAAAATACGTCCGGTCATGTCTTGAATGTACATACGCTAAATCCAAGGGAGGTAAGCAGCCAGGATTTTTGAATCCTATAAAGAAAGTTGATAACCCATTCGATACAATCCATATAGACCACGTTGGGCCGTTCATTCGCAGTAGCCGAGGAAACATGCACATATTAGTCATAATTGATGCATTTACACGGTTTGTATTTTTGAAGCCAGTCAGGAATACTAAGTCGCATGTCTCCATAAAAGCGCTTAGGGAATATTTTGGACTGTTTGGAGTACCACGAAGACTAATATCTGATCGCGGTACGTCGTTTACAAGCGCTTCCTTCAAAAAGTACATGCACGATAAAGGTATTAAGCATATCCTTAACGCCGTTGCCACACCCCGAGCCAACGGGCAGGTGGAACGATACAATAAAGTTATTGTAGATGCTCTTACTGCTAGATGTATTGGTACATCGGACAATAAATGGGATGACCATCTGCCCGATGTCCAATGGGGTATGAATAACACTCTCAATAAGGGTATCAATCGTAGCCCTGCTGAGGCATTGTTCGGTATAAGACCCGTAGGTGAGAGTGATAGCAGGTTACAGACTGAGTTATCAGAAGACATCACTAATAAAGACAGTGATAGGTCTGAAATTAGAGAGGAAATCAAAACCTATGTCGAGTCTTATCAGCAACAACAAAAAAATGCATATGACAAAAAAAGATGTCAGCCCGGCCAATTCAAAGTCGGAGACTTAGTTCGAATAGAACGACAGGTTCCGGCTACAGGCCAGAGTAAAAAGTTAGTTCCGCGGTTTCAAGGGCCGTACAAAATTACGGCTATTCTAGAGCATGATCGCTTTCAAGTAGAAGACACTCCACTGACAAAAAAATGTGGTCGACGCTTTACCACAGTTGTGTCTGTAGATAAGATTGCACCTTGGCTTACTTTCAAAAGGCCTCATACAGAAGATATATCATCATCGAGTGATATTAGTGAAACTGATGAAATTGATAATAACTAATGAAATTTTTCCACAGTGATTATAATTAACCCTTTGCGAGGCAACTCATGCTACTACCAAATAGTATATCTTTCATCTTGATTGATTTTCAAATAATGAAGCATGACATATGCGACGCAAAAGGTCATTGACATTCAGGACGTAGTGGGGCCTGTTGTCAATTATATTAATACAAGGCATTCAGGACGTAGTGGGGCCTGTTGTCAATCAAATTATTATAAGGCATTCAGGACGTAGTGGGGCCTGTTGTCTATCAAATTATTATAAGGCATTCAGGACGTAGTGGGGCCTGTTGTCAATGATATAATTATATGGCATTCAGGACGTAGTGGGGCCTGTTGTCAATTAAATAATTACATGGCATTCAGAACGTAGCGGGGCCTGTTGCCAACTTAATGATTGTATAATAAATAAATAATATTTTAAGGATTGTATAATATTCAGGATATAACTCTGTAAATGTATAAAAGGATATTTATGACGACATAAGATCTATTTATTTTGCATTTGTATCCAAACATTGTTTGCTTTGCTACTCTTTATCTACCATTGTCTAATGCTTGTAGATTTTTATTTTGTTTATAATTTAATTACCAATATTATGTAATCGCTTTACGTTTATTTAAAGATGTCTTACTACATACCATGTTAGTTAAAGCTATTACACTGTGTTATTCTTTAGTACGAGGTCGTACCATTTAAATATGGATGGCCGACTGTTAACAATTATAAAAATAACCATATTAATTATTATAAATTTTACATTATAAATTAGTAAGTAATATGAATTGTCTTGATTGATTAATGTCACCACCAAAAATGAACTTCCGGTTGCCGCCATTTTCTGTTACCTTACGGTTGTTATAAATTACCATCATGGCGCCAACTTCGGCAGTTCGTCTTTGGTGGTCAAGAAGTGAAAAAGTGGTACCAATTTGTAATCTGTGAGTAAGTGTATAATTGAGGTTTGAAATACAAAACGAGTAAGTACCTCTTGAATTTTGTTTGCTTTGTTGTTTATAAATCCCACTCTTCTAAACTGATGTGAGTGAGCCTCCTCTTAATCAAACCAATGCTCTAAAATAACAACTAACGATTAAACACTAGTTGGTTAAATTATTAAGACTAATTAGCGAGGCTCCACTCCCATAAGTTTAGACTCAACTACCCTATAACATGTGATTGGTAGCCCATTTCAATTTAACCCTATAACATAATTAGCATACATATTAGTCTAACGCTTCTTGATAACGGGATCCATTGAAAGAGGCTATTGTCATTAACAATAGTCTGTCTCTTCTTCATCTAAAACACTTGAAATGACCAGTATTTTTATTCTTTCGAGATATTAAATTATTTGGATTATGCCCTTAGCTGTAGGTATTTCATAGTACATATTTTTTTAAATCAAGCCTTATGTTTGCCATGTGATTATTCTGTCGCACCAATCGATTCATTACCATTCCCACATTATTGACGCATTGTATATAAATAGTGGAGTCATTTTCGGTTATCTTGTAGCAGACGCATGTTTATTTATGTGCTATTCTGCCATAATAATCCAATGTATTTAAACTTTCACCATTTTCATTCATATTTTAACGAGAAACGGGCCTTAATGAACATACGTTTATTACCTATATAGATTTAAATCAAGATTTCTTTATGAATTTATTGTTTTGCCAAATTTAACGCTTTCGCTGACAGTGCGAGAGTTAAGCGTAGTTAACCATACAAGCACCCTAAATGTCGATGTAGTGTCACCGAAAGTGTTAATACTCAATATTTATAGTTTCATAGTAGCATAGTTTTATACATATAATTTAGACTAAGTTATATTCACACAGTTTCGCATGTGGTGTTTACCTCTAAGTAATTGTTGCACTTAGAGTGAATATGTGATAGCATGTATCATACTATAAATGAAAAAGTGTAAAGATTGTTGGTAAACCTAAATAAAAAAAATAAAAAAAATAATAAGGCAGACTCACCGTCTGCCTACGACCACGGGTGTAACGTCATGCCTGAAATGTCAGGATAGAATTAAACGTAAGCTTACGCGATTAAGACCCATTTGTCTTTATAATCCTATTTGCATTTATAAATCAACAAATTAAGTGGTGATGGTAATGAACAATAAAACGCACAAAAAATTGCATGGAAACTCCTTTTAACAGCTTCGCCTCAGCTCGTCACTTAAAGCCGCACTACGAGCATATCCCCGTACCTAAGCCATCGGCAATGAAATGGTTTGAGGTCCCAACTACCGAGACTACAATAGGATAATTTAGATAAATAAAGTGTGTATAATACAAAATTATCTGTCCATCCATTGCTAGCTGTAGAAAAGTGGCAAATTTAAAAAAAATTAGGCAAGAGTTGGCTGTCCATGGAAAAGTTTAATTTGCCTCCATTTTTTACTGACATGGATTATTGCACGCCCTACGTAAAACATGGAAGCTGCACGCCATACTAAGTTGCCTTTCAAAAACGGTCCTGAATTTTAGTTGACAAGTGTAACTCCCTCTTCAGTGCAACACGGCAATGATTTTAAATGTCAACCTATAAAAACTTACACCGTCGTTTAATATAGTTGTGAATCTGCCTACGAAGCTGGAGGTTCCGGGTTCGAATCCCGGCGAGGGCATTTATTTGTGTATTTATTTGTCACAATTATGTGTTCCTTGGTCATGGCTGTTTATGTATTTAAGTATCTATATGTATCTATCTATTATATATATCGGCGCCTGGTACCCTCATCACAAACCTTAATTGAGCTTACCGTGGGAATAGGTCGATTTGTGTAAATAATTATATCCAAAAATAGTTATTTATTATTTATTTAATCGCGGTTTGATTATACACAGAGAGGAAGTACGGCAAGCGTTCTGGGAAGCATGCCCCGAGCGACATGAAGGTTTTTTGATGTATAACGAATGTGTTGTCAGCCTCCGTAGCCTAGTTGGTAGTGACCCTGCCTACGAAGCCGGAGGTTCCGGGTTCGAATCCCGGCGAGGGCATTATTTGTGTATTTATTTATCACAAATATTTGTTCCTTGGTCATGGCTGTCTATGTATTTAAGTATCTATATGTATCTATCTATTATATATATCGTCACCTGGTACCCACATCACAAGCCTTAATTGAGCTTACCGTGGGACTGGGTCGATTTGTGTAAGATGTCCCAAGATATTTATTATTTATTTATTTATTTATAACAACGTTATGTATTTTGATACCTAATAATGTACAGATGTAGTGCATAACCCATAGAATTAGACTTGGATAGAAGAGACAAGTTCATTCATTTGTATGGCGGCCGAGCGTGTCAGATTTTGTACTGAAGTTGTTACTTGCCTATGATTTTAAATATGTCTCAGGCCTTTGAGTATTCATATTTTTTTGTGTTGTTGCAATTAATATTACTTAAGGAGGCATTATTAATGTTTTTGTTCACTTCAACTTACAAAATTTGACGCCCGAAAGCTGCGATTAAAGACGGACAACTCAGTAGATTTTACTGAGTTCATTTGACACGCTACGTAGATACGTTCGCTTGATCTATGGTATATATGACATCTGTGGTAGTGCATAGCCCTTTACCTTCGGCTTTTTACGGAAACGTCCGAATTCATATTGCTGTCGCAATAAACGTCACTTTACTTTGCACTTAGCTAATTGAGACAGAACTGTAAAAAGGTGTTTCCGTAAAAATACGAAGGGAAAACATTATTCATTACATCTGTGGCCTATTTCACTATAATTACAAGTGTGACAATTGTAAAATATCACTGTTACTGACGTCACAGGCCTCCGTAGGCTGCGGCTACCGCTTACTATCGGACGATCCATGTGCTTGTTTGCCAGCAACATAAAATTATTCCTAATAACATTAATGTATCGTAAATAAACTACTTTTTATTTTCCGTAACCCGTGACAATTGTCGCAAGGTTTAGTACAATTTTCATTAAATCTTGACGTGAGGTTCGGCTTATGTCGGAATTTCGCTACAATTGTCGTGTTTTTTTGTGACAATTGTAATTTTGCTTTGCAAAAAAGTAGTTATTTACTGCTGATTTATTTATGTTCTTGCACTACATTCTATGTTGGTGGCAAACAAACGCACGGCCCTTCCGATGGTAAGCGGTAACTGTAGCCTATAGACGCTCCCGATTGGAGAAACCGAATATTTACAATTGTAGCACTTGTCAATAATTGTCGCGGTGTGGTGACGGCAGTAAGAATACATTTTGTCACCACCCGAACTCCTCCTGCGGGTGTCGTAAGAGTCGACCAAGGGATTGAAGTGTCACTGACCATTCTACAAGATTGATGATGGGCAGCAGCGTCATCCTAGTGGACACATTACTGCGATCGCCAGTCCGCTTGCCCAGCGTGGCGATTATGGGTATTTACCTCCTAATGCGTCTATACGCATAGTTAATAGGAGAGGCCTACGTCCAGCAGTGAACTAACATAGGCTGATGATGATGAGAGCACTTGTCAATGTGTACACTTGTACATGTCTATAACCTTTCAATAAAACACTTTAATCAACTCAAAAACAGTCAAAAACAGTCGAATTGAACGAAAGATTCCAAACTCTACCCAACACGTAAAATCGAGTCCCCGAACATGTTGTACATATTTTGGTACAGCAGGGTAACTCAGGTTTGTACACGCTCGAGGTCAACGTCCTATCGACCCGGAGGATACAGACATGCTATCTAATTTAGGGATACTTTATCTGTGGGTTAGAGATGTAATTAGAACAAATTCGGCTTCAGTCGTCCTCCGTAGTTAGTGACACTGCTTATGAAGCTGGGGGTTCCGGGTTCGAATCCTGGCGAGGGTATTGTGTGTTTATTTATCACAAATATTTGTTGCTTGATCTTGGCTGTATTTAGGTATCTACAGGGTGTAATAGTTCAATGTGGCCAGGCGATAATTCCGTAAATATAACTGGTATTAGAACATTTTCAATTGATATCGAAATTGCGTTTTTCAATGAGGTTTTACGATATTCAAGGTACTTTTTCTATCCCTTCATGTACCATATATTTGAGACAACCTGTATATTCAGAAGCAACGTTTTGCCAAAACGCGGGCTTATTTTCTTACGTAAGAAAGAAACAAGGAAAGTATTCAGCACATAAAGTAAACAAAAGGTTTTATTACAAAGACTCACCTTTGTAGGTTGCTTTGCATAAGTATCTTTTTCAAACAAATTCCTAGTAAATGGCCAGAGTGCTCTTTAAAATATGAATTCGCGTAACAGATTTGGTATAAAATACTCGTAATTCTGCATGTTGATACGCAGATTTTACATGTTTATATTTAAAACTACAATTTATGTACATAGATTAAATCTAACTAATCTTAACCTGACCAATATTTAAGATTGGCCCTTGTGGCATTGTACCGAGGATGCTGGCGGCATTTCCTCGCTGTATCGCAATATTGATGCGTTGTCCGAGGAAGTCGCCAGCTCTTCGGTCTTTAGTTACATCAACCAGACGTTTCTCGATTTCAGCAAACAATGGTCGAAACGTCAGGATAATATTAAACGTAAGTTTACACGAATAAGACCCGTTTAAATCGATTTAAACTTTCACGATTATCATTCATAGTTTAACGAAAAACTAGTATTACGTGTCTTAGGTGATTTTCATGCCAGTCTGCCTGCGACCACGGGTGTATTTCACGGGTGGTAACGTGTGGGGTTATGTTTCGTTTTTAATTAATGCATGTTAGCTGTAAGATGTTGTAAAACTATTATTTCAAAAAAAAAGTCCCGCTGAGTTTCTTGCCGGATTCTTCTCAGGCAGTGGTGTAGGGTTAGAACCGGAAGTAGTTTTTGTTTTCTCTCATTCGCTATTTAGTTTAACGATTCAAAAGCGCTCGTTGCTGGGCCTAATTGAATAAAGAATATTTTGACTTTGACTTTGACTTGTAACGTCATGCCCGAAACGTTAGGGTATTAAACGTAAGTTTACGAGATTAAGACCCGTTTGTCGTTAAAATATAAGCACACGAATCTCCTAAAGTTGTAGGTCTCCATAAGCTACGATAATAGCTTACCACCAGGCAGTTGAGTTTGTTAGCCGCCGTCGAAAAAAGATAAGCTTGAAATATCTCCCTATTTCAGAGAACTTACCGAAAAATCTGTTAAAATCGCAGAATCCTATATTTTTCTTTTCAGCCCAAATTAAAGCTTAACCCGCGTTTCTACTTAGTTAAACAACTAAAAAAAATGTTACAGAATTATTTTATCAGCAGAAACGCCTTATACAGAGTGATCAGCTGAAATGGGTCAATAGGGAGAAATCACTATAACAGATCACGAGTTTGTTCTCAGGAACCATGGTGGAATTTGGCGTCGATTTTCCAAGTTAAAAATAAAGCAGGGATTAAAAAAAACTGGCATTATCTTAGTTTGGTTATTGATCGTTTATACAAGGTGAAATCTTTTACATGATACAAAATTATATTTTCTGGATCTACTCATGATTGCGATCGTCTTTTACTGTGGGATTTATATCGAATCCGGCAGAAAAATTATAACTACTACAGTAAAGTGCATTAATATGAATACACATTTGAAAAAGATCAGTATGGATAATTGTACACAATATATTAATGGCAACTCAATTGTAACTAGCGACAGCTGGGTTCACAATTTGTATGCAGATGTAGATTTTGTGGTAACTTTTTCAAATCCCGTTGTAAAATTTAGCTGCAATCATGAGTAGATCCAGAAAATATGATTTTGTATCATGTAAAAGATTTCACCCAGTAAAAATAAAATTTTAATAGTAAAAAACAAGTTATAAATATCTTCAAAAATAAACACGCAATTTTACATAACATTATTACGTTTAAAAATCTATTTATCCGTTTCGTGTAACTTAGTTCGATGCCATGTTTCCTAAGGACAATTTTTTCTATTTCTTTTTTAAGTCTCGCCACGTACTGGAAGGCGCAGCGTGGGTAGGGCCCCACAAGGTGGACTGATGACCTGGTGAAGGTCGCAGGAGTCCACTGGATGCGGGTGGCACAAGACCGATCATTGTGGCATTGGGGGAGTCCTATGCTCAGTAGTGGACGTCTTTCGGCTGATAATGATTTGTCACTAGTGACCCTTTAGGGTAAACCACCCTGTATTTTGAAACCTGCTGTTTTTCAAACCGTAATTAAGGGTAGAATTGTAATGACGAAAATGACGCAGGGTAAACCAGTTAAATTTTATTATTCGGAGCAACGGGGCCCTCAAATTCTTGTCTGTCAAGGGTCAGCAAGACGAGTTAATAATAAGGACTAACCATCCTTATTAGTATAATAATAAAAAATTGGGATATCTCACACAAATGGATCTAGTCCCACGGTAAGCTCAATTAAGGCTTGTGATGTGGGTACCAGGCGACGATATATATTTTTTTGTTTTTATTTGAAATGGGCTTACTCATGGCCACAGACTAGCCAAGGGCAGAGACGTGGCCTACGATGGAGTGAGTTTGCCCAGAAAGTGCCTATTCACCCTTGACTTGAAGGTTGACAGGTTTCAATAGATAGATACATATAGGTACAGTCGAGTGCATTAATATATAGACACATTTGTAAGGGATCAGTACGGATAAATGTACATATATAAATGCCCTTGACTGTACTTAAATACATAGACAGCCACGACCAAAGAACAAATATTTGTGATAAATAAATACATAAATAATGCCCTCGCCGGGATTCGAACCCGGAACCTTCACACCTAGGCTACACCTGTCATACTGAAGATGCTACATCTGTCGTTGTAGCATCTTCCATACGGGTCTATTTTGAGCCTTCGTTTTGACTTGGTTTATCTAGCCACAACTCCATTCTTTCATTTGTAATCCTAATCTTCCCTCCTCCTTGCGTCGTTATTCTCATTGCTGAGGGTTGTCAACCCCTCGTGCTATGAACTTCTGTCTTAAGGTGCATTTAGACCAAACGAGCATTCGCTCATTCTCTTTACCAATAAAAAAAAATTAACATTGACCAAACCTCCGTAGTGTAGTTGGTAGTGATCCTGCCTACGAACCTAATAGGTTGCGGGTTCGATTCACGGCATTTTTTATGTTTCAAACATTGTCACTACCCTATTGTCAGTCTGATTCGTTAGCTCGTCTATGGCTCAGGAAAAAGGGGCTACTTTAAGTTCTCATTTCCTGTCCTTGCTGAAAATCAGCATCGTTAAAGAACGCCTACTTAACTTCAGTAGCAGTAACATGAGCTGTCGTCGCGTTATTATCGCAGACTTACTATCCGGCTCGCACCGAGTACGAACGGGATGGATTTTTTATGTGTCGAAGGTAGACAACTGAGCTCTCAGCCCACCTGATGGGAAGCAGGAACTGAGGCCCATGGACATAGTGATAAAAAATCGCCTATGCGCTGCCTACCCTGAGGATTTAGATGGATTGCCTCTATTCCAGTAATTACACCGGCTATCTTACCCCCAAACCGAAACAGGGGCCGCCCGGATAGCTACCACCGTCTTACCCGTTAACCTACAGCTTAATAGCAGTGTGTACACTCTGTGTTTCGGTTTGGGGGTAAAATAGCCGGTGTAATTACTGGCATAGATAGAGGCAATCCATCTGAGTCCGCAGGGTAGGCAGCGCATAAGCGATTTTTGGTCACTGTCCATAGGCCTCAGTTCCTGCTTTCCATCAGGTGGGCTGAGAGCTCAGTTGTCTACCTTCGACATATAAAAAAAAGCGTCTGAGATTTTTAGTGGCTAAAACACCCCGTATCCTCTAATGTTATATCATCAAGTGGTCCAAATGTCAACACTTAAACAAACACTTTTCCTTTTTTCTCATAACCGCCATTTTCCGGATTTCACAAATGGTTGGCAATCATCAAATTGGTAGATTCTTTAGTGTGGTAATTCTCTTTTATTGCTATGACCGGATTTTGTGGCAATTTTGTTGATTTTATTGTTTTCTTGGTGCGTTTGTAAAGCTTGGAATGTAACTTTTATTGGCTACACTCAATTAAATCGTTTTATTCGCGGGAACCCTAAAAGGCACAAAGTATATTGTTGGGTGTCTCAGTTTTAGTAAGAAAAAATGTTCAATTTTTTTATAACATTTGGTTACACTACAGCATATGAAGGGTTTACGAAAAGAACATGTCTAGTCAATTCAAATTACAGAAGGAAAAACCACCTTACTTTAAACAGAAGGTGTGAATTTGCCCTGATTTTTTTAAGTAAGTATTGGATATGTTTTTTCCGTGGACTCTTCATAATTATAACAAAACGGATACTGAAAATATTGTATGATATTAAGAGGACATTTTTTTTCGGGATCGAAAAGCTCGTGTTTATCTGAATCAAAATCTAAAATGCAAATTTATTTACAAATGTAAATATAAAGGTCCAGCAACTGGAAACTTTAGTGACAATTTTTTTTGTCACTAATTTTAAAAACAAAGCATACCCACTGCGGTGTTCAGTGACGTCTTTTTAGAAAATGGCTCAAAATTATGTCGCTTACCTGAAACAAAACCAATAATTATATGAGTAAAAGGAGAATAAGAATAACATTTATTTGCGACTCACTAATTTATAGTGAAGCGGTCCACCTAGCAAAGAACCGGACTGCATGGAGGACAGTTGCATATGGTCACGATCCTCAGCCATGAGGGAACGACTAAGAAGAAGAAGAGAATTTATAGTGAAATAGTAAAAAGAATATAAAGAAGAAACAAAAAACAACAAATACTCGTAAAGGTATGACAAAAAATGATCTCATTTTGTGGTATTTCATTTCACCCTGCTTTGAAGTGTACCATCTGTTTGTTATTATCTACAAACTAACCAATTAACATTTCTCTTAAGATCCTTCAAACCCGTTAACCGATATCCATTATTAATAACTTCGTTAATTTTAACGAACGCAACGAATTTATTAATTAATATAAATTGCTACGAGAATAAATGATACAATAATTATACCCCAGTCAACTTGAGGGGTCTTACCTCACGTCTTGGGATAGGGGGGTCATTAATGTAAAGTAGGGGGGAAACTAAATATACGAGAACCTTGTTTACTATGGTTAAAGTTTTGGCGTCTTACGATGCCATAATTATGGGCAACTAATTATCCGCTGACAAGATTCATCTAGCTGTGGCTACATGTCATTAGGCCGTGGGTTTTCTGGACGACGTTCGAATGTTTTATTCGCGAATCTTTGAGTGTGGTTTTCTGAAACTTCGCCGGCAGCGGGTAACCGACGACGTGTCAGACAAACTACCCTCAAACATTCGCGAAAAAAACATTCGAACGTCGTCGGCGGCGGACACGCGTCGGTCGCCAATCGCTGGTCTGGAAATACGAAGTTCGTACATTAAACGTCAAACTCTCGACGCAACTAGTTCCAGCTCACGCCGCATTCGTCGCCGAGCGCAAGTGTCGTTTAAAGTACATTAGTGAATACCGTTTTTAGGCTCGACGCTGCCGCAGCGCTGACACAGCGCTGACAGCAAGGCGGTTTCCTTAGTGAATAACACTGCTGAAAACCCACGGCCTTACTTTTATTTAACATAGCAATAGATTGCATTAAGGTCAATGCGGGTAAGACCGTCTATCAGGAAAGTCCATCTACCAACTGATTTCCGACCCTAATTGAACAGTATAAGACGCATATGACGAACATCCTTTCAAAATAAAATATTGCGGACTTAGCGACATTGACCTTAGCAAAAATCAAAATAGGTACTAGTGGTTACATTCCGTTTCGTATTTCTTTATACCGACAAGAAACGAAAAAAAAACGTAAACAAATATGGCCGACTTTCCATAGCATGTGACGTCTTAAGGTGCATGCAGATCAAAAAAGCATTCGCTGTTCTATCCCCCACTCTACGAAATCAACGAATCACGTTTCGTATAACGATCGAATTTCCAATCTTAGATATAGGTTAGGTTAAGTAGATTAGTTAGATTTGTATGTATATAAATTGTAGTTTGAAAATTTATAAAGAATTCTCGCACTAAGGTAGCTTTCGTAGCCGTCACGTTTCTGAAAAAGTAGACTTTTCGTGGAATATACCTACAACACTATGTAAGGTAAGATTACGGAGCAATGTTCCGTCAAAAGTGACAAAACTGTCTTGTAATTTTTAACAAAACATTGCCCCAAAATGACAGCCAACAACATAAATATCCCATCATTCAAGTAACACCCTGTTACACGTTTACGTTCCATTTTTGCAACCAATATCTTAAAAAGCTTCAACAGTATTCCAAGCAATATTCAACCATCTCTTCTAAAGCCGAACGCGTTTATAAAGGCCAAAATAGCATGAAACTGTCAAGTTGGGTATAAATTTCGTATCTAATACGAAAAAATGCTTTGCAATTTAGGAGTTTGTGTCAAAGAGTAAAAGTCGATTTTTGCGAGGAATTTCGCCTCGTTTGATATACAGGAGGGTTTGAATTTTTAATTTAACGTCCGGTTTTTGCGATTAAAAATAGGTTAGGGCAAGGCTAGCTCTGTGACCCATTTATGGTACAAAATACGTACAGCTGCCATCATTTAAAGGGTGTTTCCTTATAAATAATAAAAGTTATACTGAACAACTTGTAGTATGAGACTTATGCCGCGGCCACGACACTGGTCTAAGGCGACCGGCTCAGCGGAAAACCATACGTGCGAGAGGGAGTACCCATATCGGCATCCCGCTCCAACTCATGGATTCGCTCGCCGCTAATCGCCTTAGACCAATGTCGTGGCCGCGCCTTCATGCCGAAATCGCCAAAAAAAATGTTTTCAATACAAAAATGTGTGTATTTGATTACATTTTGTACGACCAATTTGTGTATGATAACATCGTGTTTAGTACAGATGTTGCCTTATTTAGGCTCTAGTGCGAGAAGTGGTCATTTTACGTCAGGTCCAAAACTTCGGAGGGCCATCTGTACTAAAAAACCTCGTACGAGACACGTGCAAAAACTAAATTCGTACCTTGTGTCGATTTATAACACTCTATATCGGTCGTGTTTTATCGCGATATCGTAAAGGCCCATACTAAAGGCTGAGCTAAACCAATCGGAAAATTCATAGGAGATGGCACACCGCTTAGTACGTCACGCAAGCGGTGTGACATCTAATATGACATTTACATACGCTACAACGCACAAGCGCACGCACACGTGTTGCACACGCTACCTGTGTGGCTTGGCCTTTAAAGTTGTTCAGTATGACTTTTATATTATGACTATACCTTATCCACGATAACGAGCTAGTATAGGGATCTTTCTTTCGCACTTTTGTATGCAAATGAAAGGGACAAAAAAAGGTAGTGGGCGTCAACATTTGCACCTTGCCGCCAGCCTCGGCTTACATGCCGTCTCTCGAAAAAAAAAATTCTATCATTTTGTTTTGTATGTAAGTTAGTTTTTTTTTTCCTTAGCAATTAGTTTCCAAATAGAATCTGATACATTATTGTAGTTTCTTGAATAGACACTATTATAGTGAGTGATTATAGATAGTGTTCCAAACTTAAAAAAAAAAAAGCTAGAGCTTAAAATCTAATGAAATCGCTACCGCTAATGTAACGCCTCATTTTCAATATACGACTCGATTTTCAATATTTTCACCCCCATTCGCCACTGTCACCACAAAGCCTAAATTCATGACCCATTATTTTGGCCAAGGTCGAATCATATCATAAAAACCTGTCAAGTGAGAGTCTATAGTTTTTTTACGTTTCCCTTCATAAGAATATAAATTTTAAAACGAGAAATAAATAAGTTATTTGAACTTATTGTGAAAACCTCAATAGATGGCAGCACCAGTTCTCTACCTATTCTAGAAAACTGTAAAGTATTCCAATAGGTGCAGGCATGTATTGCTTGCCCTTAGAGTATGGCCAAAGGCGCCTAGCCTTGTAAAGGACTGCATATCCGAGAAATTGACTGGTGGTTGCTAAGACCGAGTGGCCGAGCGGTGCAGGCATCAGCTGAGCACGTGGGTTCGATTCCCACCTGGAACGTTGGTGATCTTGGTAGTTTTGTTCATTGGTATTATCAAACCGGAATCAGAAAGGGATTCGAGAGTACTGTTGACACAACAAATGACACAATATTTATCAAGAAAAGAGTTGTTTATGGATCTCGCAAGTGATTAATTAATCTATTGTCTGTAAGTCTCTGAACTTAAACTATAAATATATTGATTTAACTATGAATATATCCTAGATTGACTTATACACTGTCATGTCAACACTACTTTAAAATCCCATTCTAATCGCGGTTTGATAATATCTGACATCCAATATTTATAAATAAATTAATGTTTTGGAATGTTCAATTTGAGCTCTTACAAATGATAACCACTCGAACTCGTTATTAACTAGATTTCAAAATGATGCTCCTTCTTCTTAACGGGCATTTCACGTATTACATAAAAATATAATGTGTTGCGTGGTGATAGCAGTAAGAATACATTTGTCACCACCCCAACTCTTCCCGTGGGGTCGTAAGAGTCGACTGAAGGTGCATTCAGACCAAGCGAACATTCGCTATTCTAACCTCCCACTCTACGAAATTCTATCGTTACACAAAACGTGATTGGTTGATTTCGTGGAGCAGGGGATAGAACAGCGAATGCTCTTTTGGTTTGAATGTACCTTAAGGGATTGAAGTGCCACTGACTATTCTTGTATTTAAATACACAGTGCTCGCGAGCATTGCGTGATATTTCAATGGCGTATTGATGATCAAACTTACAAAACCTTTATTCGACTTGGTTTCAGAGATATAGATAAAAACTGGATGAATTCTCAAAAGCACTACTTCATTAAATTGGTGTTTATTGTTTGAAGTTCAACAGCCAAAAGAGACAGAATGAAATAAAACCAAGCTTATATAACCTCAAGGAATGAATGATTGTAACTGACTAACTGAACGAATGGTTGAATGATGTCACTAACGCAGTGTTTAGACGATGATTGTACAAAATAATGTATCAAACGATCTACTAATTTAACAAAAATAACACCGGCGCCAAGAGACAATCACTTTAGGTATTTGTTATATTTTTACCAAAATCATGCAGAAAGCGACGAAATTCGATTTTTTGACAATGCAGAAAGTAACCAAACTCCTTATGTTAAAGCTTAAGTCAAATTGACAAAAAAATAGTAGTTGGTCGCTTTTTGCATAACTATCGTCAATTTTCTCATAACTAACAGTACTTTATCCGTGCGGTGACGGAGTAAGAATACTAAAATCACCGCCCCTCTCTTCCCGTGGGTGTCGTAGGAGTCGACTAAGGGAAATACTGAGTAACCAGCTTCTCAGCCGGTGGTAGGGTATTTTTACTAGTACCCGCCTGGTTGGCTACCACCGTACATTCGGTGTAAACGCCCGTGAAATGATTTACCTTCGTGTTTGCCGTGTTTCGGGGTCAGCCGGTGTATTTACCAGCATCTAGCGGGCCAGCAAGGCGGTGGCAACTAACAGGTTACTGATTGTCTCCTGTTCGTTGCCGCCGCGATTTGGGTTCTACTTTTCACTTACGATCAGGTGGAGTGGAGCCACTTTGTTGTGCCAACGTTATTTTTATTGGGTCGGCAACGCGCATGTGACACCCTGAGGTTGCAGGCGCCCATAGGCTACGGTGACTGCTTTCCATGCTTTCCATCAGGCGGGCCGTATGCTTGTTTGCCACCGACGTGGTATAAAAAAAAAAAAAAAAAAAACTTAATCAACTTTTTTCGAAAAAAGTTTTTTGTCGTACCTAACTCGTCATAAAACCTTTTTTATTACAATGTGTCCTAATTTCTAATCCCACCATACCTTTTGCCTGAAAATGTAAAAATAAGAAGACACGTAATAATTAAACAAATTGTCGCTTATATAATATGCACTGTGAATGTAATACCGGCAACGTACAAAAGTATTCAATCACATGATATTTTTTGCTCTTTTTCACGTCTAAAATACATGGTTGAAATTTCTCGCAATGTTCGATGGGTTCGTCTAATGGGCATTTACCTTCTAATGGGTACGCATAGTTAATAGGAAAGGCCTACGTCCAGCAGTGGAAAGAGAAAAGCTAATAATATGATGATATGTTCATGAATGCTTTTGCTGGTGGTAGGACCTCGTGCAGGGTCCGCCCGGATAGCTATCACCGTCTTACCCGTTAACCTGCCGCTAAATAGTTAGTATTGTGTTCCGGTTTGGGGGTAAGATAGCCGATGTAATTACTGGGATAGAGACAATCCATCTAAGTCCTCAGGATAGGCAGCGCATAGGCGATTTTTGGTCGCTATGTCCATAGGCCTCAGTTCCTGCTTTCCATCAGACGGGCTTCAAGCTCAGTTGTCTACGTTCGTCACATAAAAAAAATGAAAATACTCAAACGAATTCTTTCCGTCAAAGATTATTAACATGAGGCTGATCCAATTTTTCAACTCATTCGTGTCACCCAAGGGGTGGAATTTTACACCCCCGGGTAGGGTGGGTTTTACGCAACGTTTAATTACGTACATGTGAAGCTTTTTGCCGATGGTAATTATATTTGCGGCTTTTTTGTACGATTTATATGTTACGTTGAAAGATTTAAAATTAAATAATTTGTACATGGTTGCATACATGATATTCTTAAAGAGTCGATTGAAAGAAATGTAGGTACAGGTTTATATTTAATCAAGGAAATTGCAGTTTATGACAGAAATCGTGCATTTTGAGTTTACAAAATGTTTAACATCATCAGCCTATCTCAGTCCACAGCTGGACGTAGGCCTCTCCTATTAACTATGCGTATAGACGCATTAGGAGGTAAATGCCTACAATTGCCACGCTGGGCAAGCGGATTGGCGATCGCAGTAATGTGTCCACTATGATGACGCTGCTGCCCATCATCAATCTTCTATCAAAGAATGGTAAGTGATACTTCAATCCCTTAGTCGGCTATTATGACACCTGCGGGGAGAGTTGGGGTGGTGACAAATGTATTCTTACTGGCGTCACCACATGGTTGGTAAAAAGGTTTTACTGGTTAAGAAAACTAACAGTAAGGTGGAAGTATTAGTACCCGATTCTGTACCAATACTCGTCATCATAGCTTGAGTTGCCATCGATAAGACAAAATCAACTATTAGGGCATTTAAACGATGATTAATGTATGTGCCTATAATGCTTCATATCCCAACTTTGAAATAATTAGCTTATATCTAAATTATTTGCATATTTTTAAGGGCTGACGGTTATTAGAACTGAGTGTTAATATTTCCAATGTCCCAATATGTGACATTGAAACTTGTATTGAAGTGTCATCTATTGGGACTGCTAGCAAAAGCACCTGACGCTTACTAATACAATGGAGTTGACTAAGAAAATTTGCAATTTTGATATCGTCACGCTATAAAATAAATACTATTTAACAAAACTAACAAACTCCTCTCCCAAAACACATGACAATTTTTTATATAGATTTATATATAAGCAAAATATCGTGCTTCAAATAATTATTCTCTGTTGACATGTTGCGCACTAGTACTTCCACCTTAAATGGATTGCAGAAACTTCCCTTAATAGAAAACTACACAAAAAGGTAAGAAATAGTTGTTTGTCCGCCATTTACAACTGACCTACTTGGCCCATGTAAATGAAAGCGGCCTATTCAAACGCATCGTTCATACAATTGTCGATATCGTAACAAGGGGGTAAAGGTGATTTGTTTGCAGATTTAAGTACTGTCGTTACAAACGCAACGTCCCTTACGTTGCATTTGCCTACGAACAAATAAAACATGGAAGCCGCACGTCATACTAAAGTGCCTTTCAAAAACGGTCCTGAATTTTAGTTGACAAGTGTCACCCCCTCTTTAATGCATCACGGTAATGAATTTCATTATCAACCTATAAAAACTTAAACCATCATTTAAAATTGTTGTGATTGGTCCGTCAAAGATTTGATTGGCTTTATTCTATAAACATTTGTCAAGGATGTTGCGCCGAAATATGCTCGGTGTTAAGAAAAGCGCTATGTCCTGCCCATCTTGGCACAATTGAACAATTGGTTTTGGGGGCATTTTTGAGCTGGCGTTAGAATGTTATATATGGTCACAGGGTATAACTAAATCTATCGACTCGGAATTATCAATGTGCCGAAGAGAAGTTTCATAAGTTGCGAAATTTCTATGGAGAACGTTCTCGGTAATTTAAATTTTACAAGTAATCTAATCATGTCAAACCATTGCATATACATGCCTTTCAAGGTATATTTTATAACTTGCTTACTCAATTGTGAAATACAATATTATTCATAATACTTTTTTTAAAAGTTCTCGTGGAAACATACTCAATGAGAATTTTCTCTTCTCTCTCTTCTTCTTCGAAAAAATTCTCGTAAATTTCCCAGTATATTCCCGCAATTTTGAGAATGTCCTGCAACTTGTACAAATATATTGCTACGCAGAATCGGTGCTGGCACGGACGCTGGCAAATGGATCAGCGATTGTAGTATGTCCACTATGAGTGATGCCAGGCTGCCGAAGGCTGTTATCTTTTTCTTTGTCGTTAACACTCTTGCCAGAGTGGTCGTGGTCATCACTTCAGCTGTTGGTGGCAAGCTTTACAACACGTCGCCACTCTTCTCTGACGGCCGCCCTCATGCATTTATGCAGTGATGACGAGCCATTTACAGCCGCTTTTATCTGGTCAGACCACCTCATAGGCGATCTTCCTCGTGGCCTTCCCCGACATGCTCTTGTTGAATATTAAGAGTTTGGTCGCGGGGTGACGGGAGTTAGAATACAAATAATTTGATTATACACAGCGTCATGACACCCTGTATATCATATTTTATATGTCATTGCATCAAGGATCAAACATTTTTGGAAAGAAAAAGAGGCCGGGGACAATTTTTTTTAATCTTTCTCTATTTTACTAACCCTAAAAATGGGTCATTCGTTTAATCCATGTGAAAACGAACGATGTCCTCCCACGTAGCTACAATGTAACGTGAATGCCATGGTGAGGTGTAATAATTTCCAATTCATTACCCTCGGCGATTAACTCAGGGCGGGGCACGACACACGGGTTTTATGCAACCGCCGTGTTAAAGAGTTTTAAAGGTTAGGTTTTATATTTTAACTAGATTAAACCTTACCCGAATAATAGTAGATTGTACAGTTGACGTCAAAAATGTCGTTACTATTTTAGGTGTCAAACTGCGGCCATATATAACCGGTAACGGTAACCGAAGAAAATATTAGAACATAATGGAATTCTAATGAATTGTAGCAAAATTGTATGAAATAATGTTACAAGTTTTCAGCCAGTAGTCAGATAAATGTTACCTGATCTTTTTTTATACGCCTGGATAAAAGGACAGTGATAATTTTAAGGTTTTTATGTATTAACAACCACACAAATCCACCTAATCCCACGTACTATACTAAGTGGAGATATAAATGCAATTCGGGTTTTTGATTTCTCGTTTTTTTCTGTTCCCGGGACTTCAGGTTTTTCCAGATTGCTATTTACTTTAGTCATAGTGTAAAACACTGGTTCTAGAGTTATATAAAGGTGCATTCAAACCAAAAGAGCAGTCGCTGTTCTATCCCCCGTTCTACGAAATCAACCAATCACGTTTTGTGTAACGATCGAATTTCGTAGAGTGGGGGGTTAGAATAGCGAATGCTCTTTTGGTTTGAATGCACCTTAACTTATACCTAATATAATACAATACACTCCTGTAAAATTAACATGTGTAGTGTTAGTTATCTGTTAGTGTTAGTTTAAGGGAATATGAAATAAAATACAAATTGCTGGACCGCGATTTCCCCAAAAATATCAAATTCTTGAGATTGTTTTTTTTTTAAATCATAGTAGTACAGAGTTTAAAAATAATGTGAAAATCTAATTTTATTCAGTCTTCTTAATACTGTTAGTTTCACTATTGTTTTGCAGTTATTACAGAGATTTTTTCGTATTTTTCTTTATCCATGATATCACGACAGACAAACATTGTACCTAGGAGAGATTTCATAAGTTGCAAAACTTGCATAGAGAATGTGTTGAAAATCTAAATTTAACTAACAATCTAATCAAGCCAAGACCGTACTAGATACATACCTTATGAGTTTTATTTACTACCTTGTTTACTTATTTACGACTTTAAATAATTATTTATAACACATTTTTATAAGTACTCATAGAAACATTCTCAGTGAGAACTTACTCTTAAATTTTCATGAAAATTCTCGGAAATTTTCGAGTATATTCCTGCAATTTTGAGGATGTTCTGTAACTTGTACGGTCGGCTCTAATAATATGTATACGATTTTGATCCTTATGCCTTCGACATATGTTCAGAGATGAATACATATTATTAGACGTGACTGTACGACAGACTCAGCTGAATATTGCATAAACTACTACTCATCATCATCATCATCATCACATCAGCCGACTGCTGAACATAGGCCTCCCTCAAAGATTGCCACAATGACCGGTCCTGCGCCACCCGCTTCCAGCGGACTCCTGCGACCTTCACCAGGTCATCGGTCCACCTTGTGGGGGGCCTACCCACGCTATGCCTTCCGGTACGTGGCCGCCACTCAAGAACCTTCCCGCCCCAACGGCCATCGGTTCTACGCGCAATGTGCCCCGCCCACTGCCACTTCAGTTTAGCGATTCGGAGAGCTATTTCGGTTACTTTGGTTCTGCTGCGGATGGTCTCATTTTTAATCCGATCATGCAGAGAGACTCCTAGCATAGCCCTCTCCATTGCCCTTTGGGTGACTTACTAAACTACTACTCGCTGCTTGTAAAATGTATGTTTCATTAAAATTGATTTATATTCTATGTCCCGAAATATTTTAAACTAATGAACTCCAGTGTGGATGTATTTGAACTAGCATTGCCCGAGGGATACATTTACATAGGCCAGTTACACGTAGTCGCCACAGTAAAATCTCATGCAGGTTTCCACAGGTTTTAATACGTTAGGTACAGTATAGGAAACTGATTTGTAAGGTACACCCGGCTAAGATCTAATGTAAGATCGGATATCCGTAATAACTACTAAAATAGTAATATTTTTTCATCACTGGCAATATTATGCATGACGCCATTTCACCCCGCCCCTCTCGCTAGTATGCAGCTACCGCTCAGCCACATCAGTCGTGAACTATGAACGTTTTTAATAAAAGTGATTTTTTTCGAGATTTTTTGGAAATCTGACCTTTAACAGGAAGCTATGCACCTTCTTCTCCTTACTTTAGAGTAGAAATTAGATACTAGTCCGATCTGAGATCCATTTTTGGAAGTCTGAGTGTCGATTACTCCTAAGCTATTCTACTGAGAGGCATCAAGTAAATTTATTTTGAGAGCTTGATTTCTTTTTTATCGCGTACATCACACATCTGCAGGTAAAAGTTAGTGAGATTAAATTTATGATTTATTTGTGACATCCTTTCAACTCACCGAAAAATAGTCCGATCCCGAGTGTACCTTATATATTATATTCATTGAACCCAGTACTGAAGGGCAGTACTCAAAAAAATCCTGAATTTAAGCGTCAATATGATGGCATATGGTAAAAAATTCTGTACAAGAAAAAAATACAAAAATACAAAGTGGTCATTTTTGAGACCGGTGCGCGGTGCCCTATAAAGGGTTAATCTTTCACGATTATTACTCCTATTTATTGATTGGAACTTTGGGTGCAAAACTTTAACTAATATAGTCAAGTTAACATGAAAGAGCACATATATGTACATATCTACAAAAAATATAGGTAGGTACATAATTATCTACACATACAAACATTGTAAGTTCAAGATTCTGAAATAGGCAGTAAAATTACATAGGTATATATTTGTCAATACTATTCGTACTTTTCTACGTAGTGTACCCATATGCTATTTTTCTAGGTTTTTTAAAGTTTTGCAACCATAGTTCCGATCATTAGTGCTAGTTATTATTTTGTGTATTGAAAGAACTCAATATTAAAAGATACACGTATTTTTATTTTTCAATTAAAATTGCAAATTTAGTGAGAAAATCCCCTTTTATTACTACTTCGAGCAGATTGTAAGTTACAAACGTCAAGAATCAGCTAAATGACGTCACAAGTGATGTTTCAAACACATAAGAAAACGACGAAAATCGGTGACAAGTGTCAAATGTCACTGCCAAACACAACAGACATTCCAACCGCAAGATTTTTTGGTTATAGTGGCAGCTCTGAATCAGCTATGTGACGTCACTTCCCCTTTTTAACTATTACAAAAATATTGCGAATTAAAAAATATATTTTTCTGATCTACATGCGTATATCTCGAAATGGTTTTCGATTTAGGGACATTGAACAATTTGAAACGTCAATTTTTGACAGTTACTTTATAGAACTGACACATCGAATTCAGATTAGTAGATTACGTCCTAAAGTGAATCGCATTAGTTAGATTGTCGTAGTTTCCCCGAAGTTACATTTTAATTTTTCTACTAAATTACCCCGAAACTACTCCCAACCACAAAACAGGCAACTTAACCTCAAATTCTTGTTTACTGTTCCAACTTTCCCTGCCAGCTTGCCCCTCAAATATTCAGGCGCGCTAACAAGCCCACTCTCCCCTGGAGGGGAGGGTGGAGTTAATTCGTAATGCCCCCCCTTAGCCAAGTTTTTGCGATATCTGCTACAGGTGCAAAGTTTTAAGGTCCTGTATTTGGGTTTGTCTGATTGGGGTATTTGGGGTCTTTCATACGATTTTTTGTATTTAGATTTAGGGATCTTTTTTAGTGAGGATTATAGCTGATACTTTGATTGTGTACGATGAAATAAACCCTAAAATAAATTAAAACTAGAAATGTACTTATAATCTTACTTAATACTTAGAGTTTCTGTCCCTATATGTACCTATGAATGCTTAAATCTTTTAAACTTTCCCGGTGAGGGCATTACTGGTGTATTTATTCATCACAAATGGCTACATATTTAAGTCTCTTTATGTACCTATCTATTATTATACATATCGTCGACTGGTTTACAAACCTTAATTGAGCTTACCGAGACTAGGTTGATTTATGTAAGATGTCCCAAGATGTTTATTTATTTAAACATTTTAAACTACGCAACGAATTTTGATGAGGTATTTTAATAGACATAGTGATTCAAGAGGAAGTTTTCAATACCAGTATTGTATCCGTGCAAACCAAGGCGGGTCGCTAAATTACAAATAAATAAAAATCAATGTAAATTTTATTTTCCGTGTGGTGACGGTAGTAAAAATACATTTGTCACCACCCCAACTCTTCCCGTGGATGTCGTAAGAGTCGTCTAAGAGGTTGAAGTGTCACTGAGCCTTCATTTATTGAAGATTGATAATGAACAGCGTCAACACAGTGGACATGCTACTGCGATCGCCAACCCGCATGCCCAGCGTGGCGGTTACGGACACTACCTCCTAATGCTTATAACTTATAACCAACGAAGGAGCACATATCCAAAATCAGTTAAAGAAGCCACCACTATATTTAGTTTCAAGAAAAAACTTAAAGCCCAATATTACTGAATATTCCAATCACCTGAATGCGGTCCCGTGCCATACTCAACTTGTATTACCTAGCGTATGCTTGCTTAGTTATAACGAAGAATGCGTAGATTTATGCACCTACCCGTTTTATAGATTTATTAATGCTGTATCTACTTTTGTACTTTGAATACTTGCTTAGCAATTATTGTTTTTTTTCTTTTGGAACTAGTTTGTAAATGTGCTCACTGGTAAAATATACCTAATATTTAATTACTTTTAAGTTCTTGTTAAGTGAAATGTAAAGGACTATGCGTCAAAATGGACCAAAAACCAACAGAGCTGGGAGTAGTGTCATTAAAAAGGTCTCCTTACGTACTTTATTTCATTCTATAGGTGCAAAGTTGAATTCCATTGGATACTTTTATATGAGTAAGTAAGAGTACTCCCTAAGTAAATCACCGTCGTCCACACACCAATCATCACAGTAGGTATTTACTCTGATGAAAATACATACAGGGTGGTCCAAACCTTGACGTCAAAAAAATTTTTTTAGGTTCCCTACATCATGGGCTGTCAGAATATACCCCATGTATGTTAGCCGATTTTTTGTAGTTTTCGAGTTATGAATTTTTGAAAAATTTTTTTTGAGAAATTCTGGAATGAGGAAATTTATTGATAAAAATAAATTATTGGGTTTTTTAAATATTTTCTTTTTGTAAAAGTATTACTACAAATAAAGCATTTACTGTCAAAAAAATTAGCGTCCTCACTTCGATACAAGTAGCATAAAAAATACCAAATTCAAAATTTTACGTTAAAAATGCATAAAAATAGCATTAATGTACGTAAATAAAAAAAATAAAACATATCCCAAGGATTTTTGGTAATGTAAAGACTGCCCTAGACCTTAAACCTTCGTAAGAGCAAAAAAAAAGTGATACTTAATAATGAGGATTTTTTGGAGTAGCAAATAAACTAAAAAAAGCTTAAAATTTTAAAGTAGTAAAAAATTACTTGAATAACTACACAAATTGAGTTTTCCTGGTATTTTCTGTATTTGTTTATTGATAAGAACAACAAAACAGACGAAATTTCACTTTATTTTTACAATCAAAAATTTTGAAGTTTTTTTTTATAAAACACCCAACAGTTTTTTTTATTAATAAATTTCTTCATTCCAGAATTTCTCAAAAAAAAAAAAATTTTTAAATTCATAACTCGAAAACTACAAAAAATCGGCTAACATACATGGGGTATATTCTGATAGCTCATGACGAGAGGAATCACAAAAAAAAATTTTGACGTCAAGGTTTGGACCACCCTGTATATCTCCGCTTTGCAATGGAATTGAACATGGTACCTATAGAATGAAATGAAATAAATGTAAATACCTATTTAATGACACCACTTTCAGCTCTGTTGGTTTTTGGTCCACTCTCCATACAAATCTGCCCATGGTCCTTTCTTATGAGACAATAAATTCTTTAACTCGAATGCTTCTGTACGAATAGGTCAGGATAAGCCTATGTCCAACAGCGGACTGACATAGTCTGATGATAATGATGCTAGTACCTCGATAAAGCAATGCCACTACGATTATGGGCACTACCTTCTAATGCTTCTTTCTATACGCATAGGTTAGGATAAACCTATATCCAAAAGCGGACTGACATAGTCTGATGATGATGCTAGTACTTCGATAAAGCAATGCCACTAAGATTATGGGCACTACCTTCTAATGCTTCTATACGTATAGGTTAGGATAAACCTATGTCCAAAAGCGGACTGGCATAGTCTGATAGTGATGAGTACTTCGATAAAGCAATGCCACTACGATTATGGGCACTACCTTCTAATGCTTCTTTCTATACGCATAGGTTAGGATAAACCTATATCCAAAAGCGGACTGACATAGTCTGATGATGATAAGTACTTCGTTAAAGCAATGCCACTACGATTATGGGCACTACCTTCTAATGCTTCTATACGCATAGGTTAGGATAAACCTATGTCCAAAAGCGGACTGACATAGTCTGATGATGATAAGTACTTCGTTAAAGCAATGCCACTACGATTATGGGCACTACCTTCTAATGCTGCTATACGCATAGGTTAGGATAAACCTATGTCCAATAGCGAACTGACATAGTCTGATGATGATGCTAGTACTTCGATAAAGCAATGCCACTTGGTAAATCAATAAAGACATTGAAATAACTTATTCGACGGAAACCAGAAAGCTTGGTCATAAACGAGCACGCAACCTATAAATGAAGTCGGTAAAGTAAACAGAACGTAATTTTATGGCCAGTTGGCATTTTTATCAAACGATTTTGTTGGCTAATAAAGCACTTGAAAAATACGTACTTATATACCTAATTATTTGTTTTTCGTAACCATTAGTATTATAGCCTAACAATTTTCTTCTGAACCCTCGTCATATTGCGGATTTTTAGTGGATTTATTTTGTCGAAGTCATCGAATATCAGCAATGTAAGAAAACCGAAAATAAAACGTAATATTCCAAACGGTTTAACATACATGGAATGTCTAAAAAAATCTCTTTAGTAATAATCAAACACCGGTTTCGCGGGGGCAAATCTGTACTGACGTTTAATAGTGCGAGGACACATTAAACTATTATTATTATTTGATATCGATAAAAATGTCGTACAACCGTTGTGTAATTTCAAGAATTTGAATGAAGAAGGAAACTATATACACAAAAATAAACTTTTTGTGGAATTAACTATATTAACATTTAATATAATTTTCATAATATACAATCAACATTTTTTCTACATTTTCAGACTTTAATCTTCGTCGCCTGGGTGACAATATCCATTTTAGCCAACTAAACGACCTTTCTAGGTCAACTGTAGTAATTGGAGCAAATTCAAACAATTTATAGTTTTGATGAATTTCTGTTTTATGACTCAGTTCTATTTCTTTTCCGGATACTTTTTTCTTGCGTGGCATTTTTAGCCGCCTTAAGAAACAAAAAGGTAGATTTAATTGATCGGAATGCAAAATAATATTGTTGTAGGTACTAGATGAATTATTCAATGGTTGTCAAAAGTGACTCGACACAGTTAATGTCAGATATCGGTTTTTTATAGTTGCGATAAGTATGAATGTAAGAGGTTTGCACATAGGTACTTAAACGTATTCCAACTTAGCCATTAGTTTAGTTATGATAAAAATGATGATGGTTAAAAATTTATTTTTATGGATATCGATAAACAAAGTCGATATTTAATTGGTACATTTTTGCCCCCGCGAAACCGGTGTTTGGTAATAATTAATAATAATTACCAATATGAAATACTTGCGGCAGAAAATGGAATAAATAATTTAAGTGATGTGTAAAATGTATACAATTTTACCAATAAACAATCAATCTTTCTATCTTGAATTTAATATTGGTTGTCTACATACCGGTACTGACACTTTATAGTGAATAGTGACATAAGTACCACAGGGCTAAAATGGAATTTGTCCGGCAAATACATGTTATCACTAAAAATCGTACTTACCCAATTTCAGGTACAAAATAGACTGATAAAAAAATATTTTTTGTTTCAAGTAGCTAAAAAAAAGTCGTGAAAATGCCAAACTGGCAAGTCAAACTTTTGGGATGGTAGTGGTTACTTTTCGAGTTTGGTTGTTTTTGTTGTAGCCAAATCTTATCGTAGGTGTAGTTAGCGTCAACTAAGGGACTGAAGTGTCACTGACTACTCATTTATTAAAGATTGATGATGAGCAGCAGCGTCATTACAGACACACTGCGATCGCCAACCCGCTTGTCCTGTGTTGCGATTACGGTATTTTTATTTACGCCTTAATGTGTCCATATGCATAGGTGATGAGAAGTCTATGTCCAGCAGTGGACTGAGATAGTGTGTGTGTATGTTCACTTACCCAGCTTGGTGGTAGGGTGCTGCAGCATCATCGGGTGCGGCAACTGTAGTAGCTTGGGTTCCAACTTGGCCTGCGCCACGGGGATGGGCCCAGCGTTGGTCATGGTGGTCATCGTGGCGGCGGGCATCATCAGCGTCGACATCGCGAGCATCGTGGCATCACCTACTTCATTTCACTTTTTCACTTTCGGTTATATAACCTTTCACTTTAGTTTCACTTAGTTTATAAACCCCTTTCACTTCAGTTTGGACCGTTTGGATTTTGGTGTATGCCGTTTGGGTTTAACTTTTGTCCCTTTTAGGTTATACTTTGGTTTGAAGACTACTATGGTCCTGTTTACACTTTATTTTTGTTATAAATCATTGCGCTTTTTATTTGACTTGAAAGTTTCAAAATCAAATACGTATTTTTGAAAATTTCCAGTCTTTTTCGATGGTCATTATGTTTATAATTTAGACTACGTCTTTTGTGTTGTTATATTTTAAAAGTTACACTATTTTGCAATTTTTTTTGAAGCGTTGTTTTTATTTACGTGTGATTTTAGTTTGTTTGAAAACGATTGTGTTTTTTACTCGTTGCCTTTTGTTTTTAGTTTTATTTGTAGATTTATTGTTTACTTGTTTGTACGGAATATTTGTCTATCAATAGATTTACTTTTATGCTGGTGCTAAAAACTATTGCATGTGACGAATATTTACGGTAGCTTTATATTGAGTCCTTAATAACCCTTTGCCTTTATTAACGGCATAGGTTACTAGGTTTAATAATATTAATTAGTGTAATAAGAAACACTTTTGATCAATACATGTTTCATTTCTTATGTTTGGTGTGGCCGTGATGAGTGTTATCCAAATTAAATAAATCATCAATTAATATTATAACAATTTAAATTAAATTAGATTTAAGTTTGCATAATGTTACTTCGTTAATAAGTCTTGCCAAAAACTGAGAACGAACAGCTATATTTTCTCAAATAGAAAGTGAAATAGACCGTTACCAAATCGATATTATAAGATGACAATATAGTGGCACAGTTATATCAAATTATTTGATTCAAAGGTATTTTTCAATGTGTCTACTCTTAAAAGATTTAAAAATGTTTAAATAAATGGATATTTCAATGTATTTCATGTTTCACCCTATATAATCAATGTTGTTGCTACTCACCCAACCGTTTCGGTAATAATCGTGTGCCATTCCGATTTGCCATTCGAGTAGATAAAAATTGACCCCTAAGGCTTGGCAATAAAGGTGCAAAAAAAGAACTCCCAGAACATTCCCAATTTTTGGAAACTTTTATGTGCAAACCTACTCCTTCATATTTACACTTGTCAATCGACGCTTTGGTATAACTCCCTTTATTTTGTAACTCAAATAAAAACAGGTATTTCCCGTTCATATTTGCTCCCAAATTCTATTGTTCTTTATTTAACTTGCGTACGTTAAACAGAAATACATTTTTGTGTTTTTCATCGTAAAGTCAGATATTTTTTAATCGACTTCAAAAAGGAGGAGGTTCTCAATTCGGTTGATTTTTTTTTCGTTGTAACATACATGTTACCCGATATCTCCTAGAATCGTGGACCGATTTTAAATTTGTATTTTGTGATCGAACGTGTATAACCCCGAGATGGTCCAGTTGGCTCCAAATTGGGGTCTGATGATGGAATCTTGGAGAAATCGAGGGATCTCTTCAAATGATACAGGTACATGTATGGCGCTTTTGGTATTTTTCATTTATTTACAAGAATTTGCATTCATAAATGGGTTTGAGGAAACCAATGACGGAAAGAAATCAGGGATATTGGATTAATCGGTTGAAGTCGGTTTTTTAAATTTAATTTTGGTGATTATTTATAAGCTCTTATTTGACATGCAATGCATAGTACAGTCGTGTCAGATATATTGAAGCGGTCAGGGTACTCATAAATATCTGAGCAAGTGTCTACTGTCATGATGTTACAGTGCATGTACAGATATTTATGGCATAATGGCAGCTCCGTTACATGCGATCGATGGTGAATTTACAGTTGTCTGCAAAGAGATCTATCCATTTTAACATTTAATAACATAATTTGGTTGAACAACTCAAATTGTTTTTTATTATTTTTGATTGTTGTATTTTTTAAATAGGTAGTGACACTATGTATGACTGTATACCTGTGTATTATAAAACCGGAATCAGAATGGGATTCGAGAGTAGTGTTGACACAAAATTTACCAAGAAAAGAGTTGTTTATAGATGTAGAATGTGATTAATTAATCTATCTACTTCTTACGTAGCTAATTACGAAACTACAATTACGAAAACGGACCAAAGGAATATAACCATGAATATATCCTAGATAGACTTATACACCGTGTTTTTATTGATTTTCGTTAAATAGGGCAGGTTATTTGGGACATTAATAGAAGTTGCCTAGTATATCGGCTTTTGTTTAATTCGTAAAAAAAAAATTGTTTTCGTTTTCATACATAATAATTGAAATAGCAAGCGTGAGATAACCTTAAGAATAAGATCTCAGGTGACTGACGGCACATGTCAAAAGGTTTCAATACACTTGTTCAGTCATTAAACTTATTTTTGTAATAACTCAATAACAGTAAGAGTTAAGGTACTAGTTTCTTAGACAAATTGATTATTTTTGACCTAAATAAGCTTCCCTTTAATTTAACGGAAATCAATAAAAACACGGTGTATAGTGTTGTGTCAACAGTACTTTCGAATCCCATTCTAATCGCGGCTTGATAATATGCGTTTAAGTTTATATATGGGAGTATAATAATACATTAGCGTGATGTATAAAGGGTCATTTTGTCAACGAAATATCAGCATTTTGAAAGGCTACTACGGCTTGCAGCTTTCATGTTTTATTTCTTCGTAAACACAGCTTGACCATTAATGCACTTTATTCTAATTAAAATAAGGGTTACAACTGGTCAGCTAACATACAACTAGGTCATTCTTACCCCTTGCTAAGCATAACTTATGTGCTCCATTAATTAGTACTTGGCGAGCCGCCATTTTGCAAAAATGGTGTCGACGAGAGAATGCTTTCAGTTCGAAACCCGTATAAGGATTTATTATGTTACATTACACACTATTTGAGTGTTCAAATGTATGGTTATAATCTGAATGTTTATGTTTAGTTACATAAATAAAACCCCGTTAAAAAGATTGACGGCAGTAAGAATACATTTGTCACCACCCCAACTCCTCCTGCGGGTGTCGTAAGAGTCGACTAAGGGATTGAAGTGTCACTGACCATTATTTGACAAAATATTAATGATAGGCAGCAGCGTCATCATAGTGGACACATTACTGCGATTGCCAATCCGCTTGCCCAGCGTGGCGATTATGAGTATTTCCCTCCTAATGCGTCTATACGCATAGTTAATAGGCGAGGCCTACGTCCAGCAGTGGACTATCATAGGCTGATGATGAATCTGATGTTATCTGATCAAAGGACGAGATTGTCGATGGCGCTTATGGCATTAAGTTAATAAGCTCGTATACAATACAACGTCACGGGACGTATACCAATTGTCAACTCAGTATAACCTAAAACAAGGTAAATAAATATGGCTGACAATTCATAGGATTTAAAGTCTTTGACGCATATAGTGAAACACGTTTGCAGATGTATTTTTACGAGAACACTAATAGTTATTTATGTGGCTGGCGCATAATAAGAGGCATTAAATATGAGTTAGGTTTTATGAAACGAACCGTAGGCGAGTTTCAATATAAGATCACACGAGTGTTTAATGCCTAATTATGTACAGTCATACTTTAATGTTAATATTATGATGCACTGTAATTTAATGTTAACATTATGATTCAGCCACAGACACCGGTTTCTTAATATATAATAGAATAATTATGATATGGAAGTAGATAATAAATATCTAAAAGTGCGTAATTATGGAATAATGCAATTTTTTTTACATTTTATACCTATTTTTATACAATAGATTTTCAGAGATCAGAAATAATAATTGCAGACGATAGATTAATCCCAACGCTGGTATTGAAGCGAATTATTTTTATATTGCTTTTTTATTTTCTGTAATAAAAATGGAATCCGAGATATCGAAAACGAAATTGGCTATTAGCTTATTTTCTTTCAAACCTCATTCATATGTCAGTATAATCTTTATATGTACGTTATACAGTATGTAGCCTACAACAATACTGAAAATAAAAGGGTGACCTTGAGTACTGGGCTTTGTTATATTTATCGTTAATTTGATATTTTTGTTTTATTTTTACATTTTTCAATGTTTTAAAAGTAATTATTATTTTTTCAGTTACATGATATAACTTTAGCCGTGTGGTGACGGCAGTAAAAAACGTGACACAGTTGTGATTTTTGTACGAGATGATGTTTTGTTTCCAATTTTTGATGTATGGATTAAAATCTAGCGTGAAAAATAAATACAAGTGCACTGGATTTTTTTGATATATAGGTACTGAGTCGAGACAGCAACTAAACGCGTGACAGAGTGATATGAAACAAGTCATCGAAAAGAATTTTCTCGACTCAGTACCTATACAGGATGGTCCAAACCTTGACGTCAAAATTTTTTTTTTAGATTCCTCACGTCATGAGCTATCAGAATATACCCCATATATGTTAGCCGATTTTTTGTAGTTTTCGAGTTATGAATTTATGAAATTTTTTTTCGAGAAATTCTGGAATGAAGAAATTTATTATTAAAAAAAAAACTATTGGGTTTTTTAACTAGTTTCTTTTTGTAAAAGTATTACTACAAATAAAGCATTTACGGACAAAAAAAAATTGCGTCCTCACTTTGATACAAGTAGGATAAAAAAATACCAAATTCAAAAAATTACGCTAAAAATCGCATGAAAATAGCATTAATGTACGTAAATAAAAAAATAAAACATATCCCAAGGAATTTTCGTATTCCAAAGAGCGCCCTAGACCTTGAGCCTTCGTAAAAGCAAAAAAAAG
>JALPQI010006180.1:0-57618 GCA_025490895.1 Thaumatotibia leucotreta
AAAAACTAAAATGTTTAAAATAAAAACCATGGAGTCAAGCCCAATAGGCGTTTATAACTAGATGTGTTCACACCCATTGATTAGGTCAAATTGGACTTTATTTTAATTAAGGGATAAGATTTAATTTGTGTAAAGTTTAAACGAAATTATGAAATTCAGTATGGGTTTTCAAAATACCAATGGTATGCAAGATGACGTGAGTAGGGAAGTGGGGAAGGGGTAGTTTAAAAGCGTGTGCACGAGCAAATTCGGGATGGTCGATCGGTCTCTGATCGGTTTTTGGCTTCTTGCGGAACGTTGGACGAAGTTCTCATAGTGCAGGTTTAGGTCATTCTAGGTTACCTGTATTATGTCCTGAAATATGGATTTTGCTAGTATCTTGTGATTCTAGTGAGGTCTGGTTTTGGACATGGTATAGGGAAACTAGTTGTGGGGTTTCGTTTTGTTATTTTAAATAATTTTGTGTATAATTTTGTGATTTTAATTATTTCATTACTTGTTGTTTTGTGCTCCAGAATAACGCTAGTGTTTGATGTTTTAAAGTAGTGTAAAGTTTTGTTTTGTGCGTAGAGTTGTTTTAATTTTAGTAGATTGTAGCTATCTCATTTGTTTATTGATTAGTGCCCAGGCAAGTGCTAATATTTTAGAATATTGGTGAAGTTTAGGCTACAAATCAATAGGCTATTAAAAGTTGTAAATTCTTGTTTTCTACTTTAGTGCCATTCATTAATTGTTTTCAATATGTGAAGTTTTGGTTTGGATTATTTTAGTGATATTTAGCACTTTAATGATCTAGATTGGAAGTGTCACATATTATAGTTATTTAGTGATTAGTGTTTTGAATAATTATGGGATAGGGAGAACTAGTTCAATCCAGCACAGTTTGCTGGGCAATTAGAGAGAAAGAACAGGTACCAGAACGGTGACAACGTCGGTTCTTGCTTTCTAATTAGCGTTCTTTAGTTTAGTGTTGTAAATATCTGGTGGGTCCAGACAGTTACCAGCATTTACTGAGACTGGTGTTTACCCCTAAGCGCCGGACGATTTGGAAAGTCGACTCAGATTTTCTAAATTAGCCAGTTGCTTAGTCCTTTTTATCTATTTATTTATATATTCACATTTATTCGTCAGTTTGTTCCTTTTCTGTCCCAATCCCTATCGAGAAGGAACAAACAGCACACGGGAAAATAGGGTGTTAGTCTAATGGAGTTTTCCCATCCGAAGTAGATAGCTTTAGCCTAGAATTTCCCATTGCACATCGGGAAATTACGCGTATAAATTAAATGTGCACCACGGGGTGCTAGCTTGCAAATATTACGGTAGAATAGTTGGATAGTGTAGCTGTTAGGGCTAGGAATATTATAGGCGTAGGTTTTGTAGGATTCAAGTGATTTTCTAATTTTTGAGATGTATTAAGCCATTAAATATTTTCAATAGTTAGCTAGGTTCCGGTACATATATGGCTTCTTAATTTGTTTACTTAAATTAATTACGGGTTTATGGGTTACATTTTAATGTACAATTAGCTAGGATGTAGGGTGGGTTTAGGGACAAGTTAGGATTTTATTACATATATTTATTTATGACACAAATTGACAAACCTGACATACTATTTGACAATTTATATTTTGCTCCTTGCTATTCTACTGGTAGTATAAAATATTGTGAGAAAACTAAAATAAATAACTCACAATATGTCGTAACGTTAGAAGCACTTTGTTTTTGAAAATGAAAAGAAAATATTTGTTTGCCCGTCTCTTAGCAGTGAGTACTAAGACTTCATTCTGTTTTCTGTGGTTCTGTAATTTTCTAACACGACCTTAAGAATACAAGGTCATACCTACTATCACAAATCATACTAGTAACGGTATGTAATTTTCAATGAGTAATTTACCCAGGCTAGATCGCAGTAAGATCGTAGTTTATTTTGGTCTGAAAGTATGATACAAAATGGCTACACCTACAGTTTGGATAATATTATTTCATTGAAACCAATACAAGAAATGTATTGCAAAAATTGCAGAATTCTGGATAACTAGAGTGGATCTAATACTTCTGCTCCTACCAGTATTTTGTTATGTTAAATGTCCCTTTGCAAATCCTCTCATACAAGACAAGAAATGTCACAAAATAATGACAGGAAGGACTAAAAGGTCATGTCATTATTAAGTTCCTTCAGAACTTTAGTGCCTTCAGCACGGGGGCGGAATCCTGACCTTGCAACTGGAAGATGGATACGGATGCTGCGGGGCGGGGCAGTATCTCTAACCCCCAAATAAAAATATTTTCATTATAAATTTAATTTAACTTCTTTGTTTATATTGTGACATGTAATTGGACTATTTTTACATACTTTACAACATTCTTTCTATCTGACAAATTAACTATGACATAATTTACATCTGACATTTACCTTACCTATATTCTGACATATTATTTCTTATTTTAAATGATTTCTTACACTTAGATTCAATATGCGTATTAAGATACTCAACTCTTACCTATATGCAAAAAGGATTTCGGTTACTGACAACGGACACAACGAAGGGTTTCTAAATACACACTAACGATCATTTGGCCAATTTACTGATCCAATTCAAGATATTAACTTTATTTATTCCGGTATTATTTGATTATTTATTTTTAATTCATAAAGCAGTATTAGAAGTAGGTAATTAGAATTCTAGATTTTCTTATTAGAATTTTCAAATTTTATTTTTAATATTCAGGTGACGTAGGTTAGGTGTTAGAGCGTATATATATAGGGGGCTAGTATATAAGGGGGGTGTGTTACAGTACTCGTAATGAATTATTTGAGCAACTAAACCGTAATGAATTAAAAATGATATCTTTGACGTCAGCCGTACCATCAAGTACGTAGAAACTGAAAGAGTTTCATGTAAGAGTGATAAAATGGGCGAAATTCTTGTATTCCAAAATGGTCTCAGTTGCTTTGCTATAGGTCCCCTGATAAACCTAATAGGGACTACCTACGCCGGTACCTTTAAGGTCGGCAAGGCCTAAACACGGCAATACTGCGATGCTTTAATACCAAAAACAGGCTCTTACCTTATCGCCAGTGCCAACGAAATAGACAACGAGGCCCAGAGCAAGCGTCCCGAGGCCTGCGTACAGCAACCGCGCGACGCCCCAGGGCTCCCCGTGGCCTCCCTCGGCCTCACCGTCTGAGTCCGATGACGAGCCGTACGATGCGTCTCGAACCTGAAAATTAAATTTTTAGCATAAGTTATATTTTAAATATTCAGTGTGTTAAGTGTTAACATACTGTAGGCTTTTATTGAAATCGAGGATTGAGATGCAGATGTTTAGCCAAACCGTGAGCATTGATTAGATGAAAAATTCTAATTTTAAACGTAATCAATGTGAAGCAATTTACTTCAAAATCAATCGTTAATTAGCGCTTGACAATGGCAGTCCGCATCCACTCGCAGCGTTTGACATCTTAGCTGGACACGCTTTACATTGATCGTTCGAAGGAAATAAAATTAGTTGTACAGTTAATTTAAATATTTGTCAACTCTTAAGGGTCGGATAGATGTGGGAAATTTTTTAGATTCTGTCAAATTTCCCCATTTCGCACACACACGCACTTCACGCACACTACCTCATTTTACCGAGTGGGGTCATTGAACCTTGGTGATTTTTTTTAATGAAAGCGACCGAGTTTGTAATTTATCACTACCTCTTTTGAAAAATTACACTTGTCAAAGTACTAGATGGTAAAAAAGATAGAGAGGGATAGATTTTATAAGACTATCCTTGTCTTTTCGAGTCGATAGTCGTCTCAATGCAATGCAAAAGACAGATTTAATAGGAAGAAGATAAAATGAGTGTTTTAAATCGACACGAGCTAGGAATTTCCTTTTCGCACGTGTATCATACGACGTTTTTCAGTACAGATGGCCCTCTGAAGTTTCGACCTGACAAGAAATGAGCCATTTCTCGCACTAGTGCGGCAAAAATCTGTACTAAAAATGGATTTTCAGTACAGATCAATCAATTTGTTAGTCATCATCAGATATATCTGAACGACCACGGCACTCAAAAATATCTGAGCATGCACACGAACGCTATGATAATAGCGGCCTGCTCAGACATTTATGAGCACCCTGGCCGCTCCACTATATCAGATGGTGACTGTACAGCATCGTATTCTGATTAGGAAAAAGTAAGAGAAAAAAATCTGTGTTAGAACAAAATGGCTTGGTTCGATAGTATGCCTGTTTGACCAACTGGTTGTAAGGCAAGCCATTAGTCCACTATAATAAAAAAAAAACATTTTTCTGATCAGAACACGATACTGTTGAATATAGGCCCTAAGTATTCACTATCACCAGCTTTTCGTAGACTTCAACTTTCCCACTGCTGTGTGCGCCAAACGCACAAGAGTCCACCAACTATTGCAGTGCCAACGACGCACATTTGCGAGTCCATACCTACTAATTTGACATTTACAGAGGTAAATATTCTAAAGGGTTTAGCAGCCTTACCGAACAAGAGGTGCCTTTCCCCACGGATGAGGTCAATATTTTAGGTGGTGTACTAGCAGGCCCTAAGAATACTCCATGCTTAATATCAGCTCTAGATCTTCTTTTGTTTTAGAGTTATTCAAGATAATGTAAAATATACAGGGTGCCGTTGAAAGTGGCATATTTCGTAAACTGTTCAAGTTAGATCAACCAAACAAAATTGTGTTTGATAACAATAAAATAAACTACAAAATGCATATTTTTAATCGGCATCTTGTCCTTATTTTTCATAATAAAAAAAGGGTTCTTGTTTTTTTTCATTTTTTTTATTTCCCACGTAGGTACACCTACAAAAAAAATATGCAAGCATAGCCACTAATGTCCACTATATACATAAATTAAGATATTTCCTGCTAAACCCTTTATTTATTTTTTCTTTTTGGAGATTATTAAGAAGTTAAATATACCTGAGAAATTGTTTAATGAGATTAATAAGTGTATAGATGTAATGCACAATCTCTTATTTTCGAATATTGAAGAAAAAACCCGATTCTATCTTCTCCACAATTCGCTGCAGTGCAATGGTGAAGTAGTTTCCGTGAAAAGCCAAATGAATGGAATTATGCATTACATTTGTATAATTATTAATGTGACTTACAAGCAGCTATCAGGTTTAAGGAAGCTTATTTTACTAAATTAAATTGCATTCATTATAAAAATAAAAGTGCACATAAGTAAAACATTAAGGCATTTATTATATTATCTTAAACGGTAATCAGTACTTTATATCAAGAATTACAATTACAACTGTAAATTGAAGAATTACAATTACAAGAAAATAGTAGATCTTAAAAAAATATTACATTTACTAATTTAAATATTAGATGACATATAGGTACTAAATAAATAAACAATATCGAAGTTTACCAACGGTGGAATTTGGAGAGTTGTCCTCAGTTATGCGGCTGTTGCCTAAACCACTCGGCCACTCCAGTGGTTTATCCTCCTAAGTCCCAAGTGCCTTCTAAAAGAACAAAATGGCGTTCATCATTAAGTCCTGGGTAATAAAATTTTAAAGGTCGTTCAATCAGAATGTAAACATTAATTCCATGACGTCAGGACTTAACAATGGTCGCCATTTTTTGTTCTTTAAAACGCCACCTCGGTCTTTCTGACTAAAAATATTTAAAAGGCCCGGGCCTTAGGAGGTTAAGCATCAGCCACTAAAGCTGAGGACGTCGGGTTCAAATTCCACCTATGGCTTTGGTAAGATTAGGTATTTTTTCTGTGGTATATGGCATCAAATATTTAACTTTATATAGGTACATCGTAGTGTTACTACCTACTTAAAAAAAATAACTTAAAAAATATTTTATAAAATAATTTGAGTTGTTCCACAAAAATTGTAACCGTTATAATGGCGGGACCAGATCCTGAATTCGATCGATTCATATTGCATTATTTATTAGTACTGAATTAGTACTATTTGGTACCTGTTGTAAAAAAAATTGTACCTCTTCAATTTCAAAGTTATATTCAATCCGTCTGGTCCCGCCATTATAACGTTATAATGGTGGGACCAGGTCCTGAATTCTGTCTATTCATATTGCATTATTTAATACTGAATTGATACTATTTGGTACCTTTTGTAAAAAAAATAGTACCTCTTCCATTTCAAAGTTATATTTGAAATAGTCTGGTCCCGCCATTATAACGTTATAATGGCGGACCCAGGTCCTGAATTTTGTCGGTTTATATTGCATTGTTTAGTACTGAATTGGTACTATTTGGTACCTGTTGTAAAAAAAATTAGTACCATTTCAAAATTATATTTCGATAGTCTGGTCCCGACATTATAACGTTATAATGGCGGAAAATAGTCTGATTCAAATGGTCTGGCGGAAACACACTATTTCAAATATAATTTTGAAATGGGAGAGGTACTCATTTTTTTACAAGAGGTACCAAATAGTACTAATTCAGTACTAAATAATGCAATATGAATCGACAGAAAGTGGACAGAATTCAGGACCTGGTTCCACCATTATAACGTTATAATGGCGGGACCAAATTATTCGAAATATAATTTTTACAAAAAGTACCAAATAGTACCAATTCAGTACTAAATAATGCAATATGAATCGACAGAATTCAGGACCTGGTTCCGCCATTATAACGTTATAATGGCGGGATCAGACTGATTGAATATAACTTTGAAATTGAAGAGGTACAAATTATTTTACAACGGATCTGGTCCCGCCATTATAATGGTTACCAAAAATTACATTTAGTTTCACACGAGGTATCATTGTTATTAATGTTATTATTAATTACACACGGTACATTTATAAATATTACATTATGTTGTGGAAATAAAGTAATTTTCCATAACTAGCTAGGTACGGCGGCTTCGCATGGGCGGAATACTGCTACTAAATATACTATTGTTCATTAATTAGGCAGCCCCCTATTGAATAATTATCTAATCTATCTGATTTTGATAAAAACGTCGAGAGGGTTTCGCAGTAACCATAATAATAGCGGGATCAGATCCTGAATTCGATCAATTCATATTGCATTGTTTTACCTTTTGTGAAAAAATAGTACCTCTTCTATTTCTAAGTTATATTCAAAATTATCTGCCATTTTGAAAAGAGAGTACCTATCTTTGAAGTTTCTATTACCTGTCTTTGAAGTATACATAATATATATGGACTCATTGCTGTTTTAGCTCTGCAAAGCAAATTCAGATTTGTTATAAATTTTTTGAAGTCATGCTGCGCCTCCTATTTGAAAAGATCCATTTTATAAATAAATTTCTAGTGCAATTGGTGGCAACCGTACTTGTGAACAAAAAGATAAAAAATGTAATATAAATATACACAGTTTTTATAGACAAACTTCATTACCATTGACAATGATAAAATTATCACGTAGACATTTTATCTACGACGACACTGCCACCAAGTGGATGCTGCAAACTAGGCGGGGACGAGGCAGGCCCAGGCGGAGATGGCAGGACGACCTGGACGCCTTGGCCAATAATTGGCCAGACTTGGCACCGAACCGGGAGCTGTGGAGATCTGAGGGAGAGACATTTGCCCAGCATTGGGACACGTCTACAGACTAGGAAAAAAAATCGATCCTGTTTTTGCTCAGGATCAAAAGCTTGTATAGACCCAAAAAAAAGGTTTCGTCTAGAAAAGCTGCAAATCGAGATTTAAAATCCCCATACAATTTGTATGAATGTTAAAATAGTACATTTCGACACAAGTGTGAAAAACATAAAATTCGAAACGAGTGGCGATGTTTTGAAACACGACCGATCGATATGGGAGTGTTTTAAATCGACACGAGTTACGAATTTCGTTTTTGCACGTGTCTCCTACGACGTTTTTTTAGTACAGATGGCCCTCCGAAGTTTTGGACCTGACGTAAAATGACCCACTAAAATACACCATACACCAAAAAATACACCATCGGTACTAATAAATATTTTTTCATGCTTAATTTTTTTATGTTAATCGATTCCATTCGTATCCAGTACCAATAGTTTCTTAGGGGTCAACTTATAGCAATGTATAAAAAAGCCAAAATTTCAAGAAAACTGTTTTCGTAGTTAAATTTACTATGGAAAGAGTGAAAGTTTAATTACATCATAATCATCATATGTCACGATAATTATACCTCCTATGCTAAATGACAATAATACTGTGTGGAAACATTAGCTACATTCATTATCTCGATTTGCGGCTTTTCTAGCCGAAAAATTTTTTTTGGTGTCATACAATCTTTTGGTCCTGAACAGAAACAGGATCGATTGGCATCAAAAAAAGGTTGTTAAAAAGGACAATTTTCTCGGAACCCGTATGATTTTCCCAAAATCAGTAAACGCCAATTTTCACTAATTTAAAATCGAGGAAGGGCGTATAAGACCATTTTCGCATAGCTACTCTGGATCTGGTAGCTGTCCTCACTGACCCAAAAATAATTTTTACCCTGTCTATATATTACCTATATATAAAAAAAGAATACTTATACTTGCAAATGAAAATATTAGGGGTTTATATACCTACCATTTGCGGGTTGTAACTCACACACATTATTTTCTTTCTTGGTATAAACGACGTCAGTGTTCGTTTATTTCTTTTGTTCCCCACTTGAACAAAGCTGAAAACTTAGGAAAAAAAGTGTTAAAAAAATCATAAGAAATTAGATTTCATTCAAGAAAGACCAACCGACCTAACGAAATAATGGTAAAGGGTCATTCCAGGTGAAATCAACAAATCGAGTGTGCTGCATGGTTTCTGATTTGAATGAAAAAAATTGATTTCATGGTGGCAGAAGTGTTGAACCACCACCAGTTTTCTTTTTTATCTTTTAGTTTCCAAGTTTTGCCCGTGCAAAATTCAGAGTCGGGTCAAATTTCTAATTGTGGAAAAACAGACATAACTTTTTTTCTATAAAAGGTAACGAAATAATTATTACTTTGTCATTATATTTTCAATTGGTTCTTGAGCCAACCCTGGTGCATATCAAATATAATTTTATTCTAAAAATAAAGTACTTGCCGTGTTCATTTTGTAAAATAAATATAAATGTGTTAGAGCAACTACTTGTAATAGAAAAATATAAATGAAAATTGAGACTTTCGAAAATGCTCATTTTTGACTCTAAAAAAATCAATGTGGAAGATAAAATATTTTCTTTATTTTAATCATAAATTATAGATGACATCTTCTTTAATTAGATTTCGAAAAAAAAAATATTTTGCCTATTTTCCGAAATACGAATTTTTAAAATGCTCATCTAGTGCATTTTTTCTCTTGTTATATTTATGCAGATTAAAATATAACTATGACCTTAATCTTTTAAATGCCTATGAATTCAATGAGAAAATATTGAATTCAATCCAAACAATTGCAATTGACTGTATACACCGTGCCCGTTAATGAACCCAAAAAAAATTAACCACGTATTTCTAACTGCATTTAGAAAATATAATGACAAAGTAATAATTATTTCGTTACCTCGTATAGAAAAAAAGTTAGATCTGATTTTGTACAAGCAGGAATTTGACCCCACTCTTAACTTTGAATGGGCAAAACTTGGAAATTAAAAGATTAAAAAGAAAACTGGTGGTGGTTCAGCACTTCTGCTACTATGAAGTATATCCTCAATTTTAATCATTCATATCAGAAACCTCCTCCTGTTCCTCGCTATAGTGAGGGGAAAAGTTTTGTGTTACACACGAGTGCAAATGTATTTTACTTCTCGTAAGTTAAAACACTTGCTACGCTCAAGTTTCTGTTTTAAAACCACTCGCTTCGCTCGTGATTCAACCATGGAATCCTTTCGCTTGTTCGTGTTTCAATTTCATGCTCGCGGGTAAAATACAACTTTGCACCCTTGTACAACAAATAACTATTTCTTTATAGAAGATTGATGATGAGCAGCAGCAGCACAGCATCGTCACAGTGGACAAATTACTGCGATCGCCAACCCTTTTGCCCAGCGTGGCTATTATGGGCATTTACCTCCTAATGTCCAATACGCATAGTTAATAGGATCACCTTGTATATTATTCTATCAATTTATCGGCCTGATTAATATGTACACTATACCAAGTTGCAAATTTCTAATTCTAACGGTCACTCAGTTATGCTGCGGACAGACAGACAGACAGACGGACGTAGCGAAACTATAAGGGTTCCTAGTTTACTACGGAACCCTAAAATCTCGTGTCGATTTAAAACACTCCTTTCAGTCGTGTTTTATTTTATCGCCAACCTTTACTTTTTTCACACTTGTATCGTAATGTCATCATCATCATCCATCATCATCATCATATCAGCCAAAAGACGTCCACTGCTGAACATAGGCTTCTCCCAAAGATTGCCACAATGACCGATCCTGCGTCACCCGCATCCAGCGGACCCTGGGGCAAGAAAACCTAGCGGTTAATTCCGAAAACGTTAACTTACAAAAAAACTCTATTTTTTTACCCGATTTTTTTTATAGACCTATTCAACAATACCCCATACTATAAGATTACAGTAAAATAAAAAAACATCCCGACTTTACTTATAGGGGAGGTGCTCGAATATTTTTTAATATATTTTATTCTACCTCTTTTTCGGTGTGACTGATATGGAGGTATACGTGTACCAAATTGCAAATTTCTTATACTAACGGCCTATGAGCTATGCTGCGGACAGACAGACGGAGAGACGGACAGTCGGACATGGCGAAACTATAAGGGTTCCTCGTTTACCACGTAACCCTAAAAAAGTTGGAATTAATTTTAGGTCTATATCGGGTGGCATAATTTTTTTATGTCGAAAAATTTGTCGCATACCAACTTTACGCCGAAAAATGAATGGCCTTAATTGTAGCACATAGGTATTTTGTCGTGTTTTGCCGAAATTGTTGATCCTAACTTGGTTGTTCCTAAATATCGTTTGTCCTAATGATTTTCGTGTCTAATGTGTATGTATCGAATAATAATTGTGCATAATTGTGATGGTCCTACTATTTAATGTACTAAAACTAACTACTTTTAACAAACAACCTTTAAAAAAATATTTTCAAGTTTAAACTTAACCCTCCCTTAAACCACCCAACCCTGTTGTCCAAAGAATTTTAGTCATCATACCTAGGAACCGGTCGACGAAGCCCCGCTGCGCGGGACTTCTATTTCTGATCTAAGGGATAAAAGGTACCTAACGAACCTATCCAGGTTAGAGTAGGGGAGGTACAGATTCATTATTTTCTAATACAGGGGGGCTTCGCCCCCGAGCCCCTCTTGTGGGGCGCTTCGCTCCCCTATCGCTCTTTATTCGGGTTTCCAAATAATTCGGGTTTGTAAATAATTGATTAAAAATACTTAAGTATTTTATAGACTACGCCTTTCTCTCCGCCTTTCCTAGAAACCTAACCATTCCAAGTCGGTTTTACCCTGCCTTATTGAACTTGAACATTATTTTAAACCATTCACCATATTGTTAATATACTTTTTTCAATGAAATTTCGGACATAACAATTGTAGGTGCAAAGAAAATTTACAGTTTGAGCAGTAGGAAACAATGAACATTATGATTATTAAGCTTTAGGTAATTCGACGATCGAGTAATCAATATTAGGATAAATATAGTGTAGGTGTTTTAAATGTGTATGCGCAAAATAAAGTAGGCTAAACGAGTAGTATGCCATTTAACACTATGCTAAACATTCTCAGCCAAAAAATTTTAGGACAGTCGACGTTATGCGACACGTCAGGCACCCCTTAATCTTATCTTAAAAATATACTCTTCAGACAAAGTTTCGGTTTAAAGACATTTTTTTTGTACACTTGTTTGACGGTGAGCACTGTCACCGGCGTCAAAAGTGTTAAGGAATAAATATTTAAAAAAAACGCTGAAATCGATTTGTCTTATTTTTTTATCAGCAGTTGGAATACGACGTATCAAGTCGCTATCTTTCAAATCACACTATTTCCATACAAACTTTCAACTACCTTTTAACCACTTTAGGGTTTAAATTTTATAAAATGGTTTCTCATTTTGTATACAAATAATTATACAGGGTGGAAAGGGACGACGTTCCTTCCCGCTACCGACCGAGTCTATCAACCATTACGATGAACTTTCAGTATAGTACCAAAATAGAAATATCTTTAAAAAGTCAATTTTCCATGTACGTTTTCGATGTTGGTCCCATACAGAAATTTCATCGTAATGGTTGGTAGACTCGGTCGGTAGCGGGAAGGAACGTCGTCCCTTTCCACCCTGTATAAGTAACCTTCTGTAAAGATGCCATCATTCTAGCCCTAGTAATTTACACTAAATTTATTGTCTACCTTAGTCTCCTTAAACAAAATCTACATCCCTACTTAACCCTCTCAATCATTAAATTTCCCTGCACTCTGATATATTATCGCTTTTTTCGTATTTTACTTAGTAAATCTCTTACAATGTTTTAGGTCTCCAATCGTAACTTTGCATCCCCTTGTTATAAAAATACTTTTATAGGAATTATCATAGCTTTAAGTTGAACTTCAACCCAATAAAAATTGTAATCCCCTTTTAACCTTTAAGAAATGATTAAATTAAATTTCTTGTACTCTTGTAAAATACCTTATTAATACTAAAGTTTCAAGTTCCTACATTAAAATAAATTTGGATCCCACCTTTGCACTCTTATCTTACCAGAAAAAACAGCTCATACATGAAGTTTGACATTGTCATTCAAATGAACAATAAATTGAAATCTTAAAAATAATTGTTTTATTGTATGTTTTGTCTTATGTCCGACATTGGTGATTTAAAAGAACACAGGTTAACTCAAATTAATGAATGTGCATATTCCAAATGAAAAGTGTCTTTTCAAAAGGACTTATTTCCACTTCGTTAATAAGGGTTAATTTTTATATGTTTTCATAAGAGAAATAATCACTATTGACGAAGTGAAAATGCACCCTTTTGAAAAGACACTCCTCAATTAATACCTACTTATGTTTTCCTTTAGATTGATTTTTCCAACTAGAGGGTGAGTTGGGTATATCGTACGAACGAAGTTTAAATCATACCACTTCTAGCTTTCCGCACGCGTATGTTCGAATGCTTACGGGTCTCATATTAAACGTACAATTTAAACAACATTGTAATAATAATTATAAAACATTAATAAGAGAAATCATAAATGGCTTACATTTATTTTTACCTATGTATAAAATACGCAATGGAATGTCGAATTTACAAGAATATGTTTGTAATTTACCATTTTTGGAGGTTACCTACGTCACATAAACGTGTACGAGTATTTGCTCGTGCTATAATCAAAACATAGTACCTACCGAAAAAAAGCAACATTATAATTAGGTACTTTGTTTGTGCAATATGCAATGCAACACGGAAGTTACCTCTTACCTACATGTATCCTAGGTACCTAATGTAGGCACGAGGTTAACTAAAAACATTAAAATGTATGCAAGTTACCTACGTAATTTTTGCGTTACTATTAAGAACAGGAATTTCCTCGGTTCACCAAGGAACAGTTCATGACAGCCTTCGTTACTCTTGTGCCACTGACGACGACGACTGCAACTCGTCTGGTGACGTGATATGATTAAATCTTGTTAGCCACATTGTAATCCACACTCCTTTTTTTTACTTTAGAACAACCTTTATAATATATGAGAAGCTCCTGAGGTAATAAAACACCGACCAAGAGCATGTCGGCTTATGCTAGGGTTCCGTAGTTTTGGGATATCTCTGAAAATATTGACTTTAGAATAAAACTTTGTTTGAAAATCTCTTATTTTTTTCAAAGACCTCTTCAACGATATTGCACACTATAGGATTACAGCAAATAAAAAAATCATTCACACTTCACCAGGTTAGGCACTTGAAATTTTTTTTTTTCTATTTTTTATTTTACCACTTTGTCGGCATAATTAATATTATGTATATCTGTACCAAATTGCAGATATCTAGTACTAACGGCCACTGTGCTATGCTGCGGACAGACAGACGGACAGAGCAAAACTATAAGGGTTCCTAGTGTACTACGGAACCCTAAAAAGGTACATTAGTATGAAACCTCTTTTAAAGAGTAGCTTACATAAATACTCTACATTTATCAGTTCCCTTAATTCCTTAAGGGTTAAGGAACCTACCATCTAAACTGTTCTTTGTCCAGAACTTGCTCCATAACATACACAATCAATCAGAAATATCTGCCAAAAGTGAAACACGTGTCGTTAAGGAGTTCCGTTCTGGTCTTTATCAGCAGTTCCACCTACTTACATTAAAACGCATAAATGAAAATGCTTGATGTTTAAATGATAATACAGAATCCTAAGGTTCCTAAGGAAACACCCCATCAGAACTGGTAATTGACAATAACTTACACGACCATCTTCATTGTTTAAAATGCATAACCAGTTGCATAAACACATACAAAACACCAAAGTGTTCCGAAGTTCCGTTCTAGCCTTCATCGGCAGTTCCACTTCCCTAAGTAAGGAAGTATCACTTTTTGAAGAAAAATGGATTATTGGTTGATAAATCTCAAAACGGTTTTATGTGTGCTTATAATATGAGAAATTCCATGGATTACATCATCACCTTTTGACAGACAGACGAACAAGAAAGTAATCCTGTAAGAGTTTTCGTTTTTTCATTGTGGTACGGAACCATAAAAATGAATTGAAACTAGACAAAGGCCACTCCTATTACTTATGCGTGTGGATGCATTAGGAGGTAAATGTAAATCGCCACTTCAATCCCTTTTTCGACTCTTATGACACCCGCGGGAAGAATTGGGGTGGTGACAAATGTATTCTTACTGCCGTCACCACACGATATTTGTGTACACAAACTATATATCAGTAAATACTTCTTACTTATACTATAAAAAATGTAAAGATTACTTACTCACTCTTTGCGTCCTGCTTATAGACTCTGAAACAACCAGTAATATGTCAAACGTTTATCTACCAAAAGAAACATCTCAGAAGATGAGAGAAATTGTCTCAGTTCAGTGGATAAAAATCTAAATGGTACATCGTACACTATACTATTGTTGTCGCTAATTCCATTCAAACTCGTGTATTTATACAATACTTACATTTATTGTCTGAAATACTTAAATCTAGTACAATATTATTAACATATCTGTATTATTTCCATTTTAAAACATTAATTTTATATCAAAATCGTCTTTATCAAATTAACAAAAGAAAATCTCTAACATTAGTTTTTTTTAATCAGCCAGCTACTCGCGGCTTCCCGCCAATATTGTTGAGACAACAAGTTGTGTTACGATTTATCGCATGCATCTGCCAAGATGGCTGTTAACTACCTAAATCAGTTTAACATCACCATCAGTGCTGCCGTGATAAGTTTACTGTTTGTTTAAATGATATTATTCACACTTACATTTACACTCTAAGGCAGTACTGATGTCATAGAACGTTTTGTATACATATAATACCACACTGAAACTATGATCTTAATACATTAAGTGTAACACTATAAACGACTGTATTATTAAAACTCTAAATGTCATACGAATAAAATTTTAACTGAGGGATCGGAACCGGTGTTTACACTCACCACATTATTGTAAGATTTATTTTATTATATTTCAAGTATAATCAACAAGAAGAAAAAATATAGTAATAAGTAATAGTTTCTTTGAAACCGCAATGACATCCGTTGTTTTTTTTCGTTGCTTAGCAACCACGGTCGTAATTGTGCCTATAGGGCGGGCGGCTGGATTAAAAAAATCGCAAATAGGTGAATAGTGGTACTCGCTTTATATATCGTATATAAATAAAGCGTTTTTACTAAACTTCTCAAAAATAATATAAACACTACAAGCTTACTCCATTCCACGGATACATATTAATACCATAGGTACAAATAATTCTCCAATTGACAAACAAAACTAACTAAAATAACAAATACGTCATCGAAATAAAGCTCGTATCTCAGTTCTGATTCAATACTGACATACGAGGTTGCTAAGAGTAGTGACAGTTTTGGCTAGCAGATATACAGGGTGTTTTTTTTTTCGACCGTTCAAATTCTACGTAGTGAATGTGTAGGTCATACTGACCAACTTTTACTATGGGGACAAAGTGGAAATCGCGGAAAAAAAAATCAGCTGTTTCATACATTTCGGCCGGCGTAATGCCGCCAATTTGTATGAAACAGCTGATTTTTTTTTCGCGATTTCGACGTATATACAAAAGTGACACCCTGTATATACAAAAGTGAAAAATTTATATCCAGCTGTGGCCATAAATTCATGCATACCTATTATTGATATTATCTAATATTCAAATCGTATAGTAACAAGAATAAAGAAAATACGAATAAATAACTAGGAATGTATTGAAATTTACGAATTGAAACTAGTAGGTAGGTACCTTTTGTGTCCGTATATTGATAGAGTCCTGTGCCACTCAGCGAATCCTTCAGTATTTAAGTATTTATCAGTAAAGCGTACGTGCCATTTCTGGAAAGAGAATATAACTATAATATATAAATAAATCATTGTAGTTTCAAACCAAAAACCAATAAGTTACGTTTCCGAACTTATTTATGTGCAGTTCAGCTTATTTTGTGTGCCGTAGCCGCAGTTTCCATGATACGACTGCCGGTCAGACATCACAATCTAAAGCTGAGCTTAAAGTTTATGTACTTTGTAGTTCGCGAGGATATGGTTTTTACTGTTATACTATAACTTATTTGAATAAATAAAAAATAAGACGCATAATATTTTCTTCGGTTACCGCGAGGATTACACATGAAATAAAACTATGAAAACAGTCATCCGCAGACCACGAACCCTGTAAAGTGTTCGAAACGTCGGAAAGATATTAAAATTAGTTAATATACGCGAGTTTATCAGTTTTCATATTTTTATTTCAAAAATAATTTACTTTCCATATTGAATGTACTGAGAAGATGCGGTATATACTTTCTTACCAAGAAATCGCGGCCGCAGAAATTGCGGTGGCGATGAGCACAGATTTTATTCCACTAATCAACCATTAATTAAAGACTCGTATCACTTTGAATATGTATACCTACTAATATAATTATATAACAAACATATTCTATCTTTCTTATTATTATTATAACTAAATTGACATCTTATCGTTTTGACTTCTAGCCGTCACATGTGTTTTCAAATGACGTATTTTGTTGCCAGAGTATAGAAAATAAACTCCATTACAGCAAATCGCATCCGTAAACTTTTTTCATTTTTAATCGTTTATGCGAATGTAACTTATACGTGTTCGGTAGTATTGAGTTTTATTTAGAATCAGTTGTTATAGTTTTCTTGTGTTCCGTCATAAAAATAACAAGAAACTTAAATAAATGATGGGGTTCGAAAGAATTTCTTCCTTCTGATTTTCCCTACTTATTTAAAGATACTTTGAGTACTGGCATCCCTTGACGTATATGTATATGATTTTATGTCATTTTGAATGTCAAAAAGAGCTGTCAACGGGAGCGATTTGGCGTGCGTCCGACCTCGAGGAGGCGCTCGCGCCATCTGAGTCAAAGGAGAATTTTGACTCGTGTCGCCATTTGTATGGAGAATATACGAAATTTTAAATTAAGGATTAAATCTCTTCGTTGTCTTTATGAGGAAAAATATGAATATGCCCTGATGCACTAATTCAGTTATCTGGCTTTTAAATTAACATAAATATTTTATGCCTGTTAAAGAAAAATATGCATTGCTTCGTGTTCGAAAAATATGCAATTTTTTGATTTTTCGGTACATTTAGAGCCGATTTCTAGGAAATCCATGTAAATATAAAATATAATATCAATTGGAGCCTCTGCATGGGTTCTTTCTGAATAAGTTCATGTAAGAAATATGTTTGTAGAGTAATATTTACTTAACAAATTCTTTGTTCGAAAATAGGTTTAAAACGACAAAATCGGGAATCCGACCCTTAATACTTGAAAACAATTGCTAGTAATGCGTGGGCAATATTACCTATTTTCGTAAATGCCTGGGTCATGTTAACACACAGGTAGACGATCGGCACTTTGCAAGAGGAAACTAAGTAGGTTATTTATTAATTCATAAGTTAAATCGAATTGAAAATTGGTATCGAACGGTAAATGCAATTAAATATGCAAATTCTACCATCCGATTGACCTCGAATCCAGTCGTTGTTCATGTCTTGGAAAGCCAGTTGTATTCTAAACCTTCCATTTGCATTTGTAGGTTGTTTTAAATCGCAGGTTATTTATAATTAATTCAGGACCTACGTATTAAGGATTGTAGGTACAGCTGTAGAAATTAAATTTCTAAATTCTTCTAAGAGATTAAGCCCTATTTCAAATTTGGAAAGGTACCTCCATTTATTATCTTCTCAAAGAGAAGAGTTACCTATTATACATATATGTATATGTTGGTCTAACCTTTAGTACCTACCTACTTAAACTGATTAGAAATTGTATATTTAGTCTGATAGAAGTTATTAGCATGACTTAAAGCGGGATATTTACGATGTAAATTGTAATGATTGAGCATCCGATATTTTGGTACCTGGAAATGCCATCTTCCCGTGATATCTCGTTTGAAGTCATACTATTTAAAAATGTAAATGACCGTGATAGCTTAAAAACTTGTACTGATAAAAATTGTTCTTTCGAATTCGTTGCAATCGTGAAGGTGCATTCAAACCAAACGAGCATTCGCTGTTCTTTTTTGCGCTTTAGGAAATTAGTTCGTTACACAAAATGTGATTCGTTGATTTCGTAGAGCGGGGGATAGAATAGCGAATGCTCGTTTGGTCTGAATGCACCTTTACCTACATATAAACGTTTCATGTACTTTTGGCTGCCCTATTTTGTTCGATCCTTAAGAGTAGCTTTACCTTATGCTGTCCAATGATTAGAGTATTCTGATTGACTCACTAGTGAAACAAGGTCCGTTTTACATCACGTTTTTCCCTTTGTCTCGAGCACTTTAGCTCTCTGCATCCAATCAGATTTTTCAAGAGCACTCAGACTCCGTCAGGGAAAGATTGATGACGGGGCTAAAATCTGACCGAGAGCAAGTGGCTTGCGGGCCATCAATGAATCGACGTTTTAAAATAAGTACAATGCTAATGATGATTGCTGATATTTAAAATAACGTGTAATAAGGTATTTTACTTACGAAATGATATCGCGTTGTACGAATACTCTGCGAACGTGTATTTTTGGAGAAATTAGAGCTGAATTGATGAGAGTACCCGTCGGGTAAAAGTGATTTTACGTGTCTTATTATGTACAATATGTACTTTGGTTAGCAATTAAATAAAAAATCAGTACCATTGTTAATTTAGAATTGTTACAAGCCCCCTCTACTGAATCGATTTGTTTTGTGATAGTCATTTGTTCGGCAGAATTAAAATACGTTTCCAATATTTTATATTGATTATAGAGATAAAGAAAACAAAAAAATTCGTGTACCTCCTTTTTCACCGACTACCTTTTTCGGGTAAAGTAGGGGTATTTTTTTTATTTTGCTATAACCCTGTAGTGTGGGGTATCGTTAATTTTTTTTTTAATAATAAGGGTCTCAAAGTAACATTTTTTTCTAAAGTCAATGTCAATACTTTCGGAGGTATAGCTGCAACAGAATAAAAAATATGTCCCCTCCTACATTTGAGCCGTGGGTCCCAAACAAAATCATAAATTTTGAGCTTATACGTATAGTAGAACACTTTAATTAAACTATTTCGTACATAATTAGCCCAGCCGTTTTTGAACAACCCTATACAGAGCATGGCTCGACATGCTCTTGGTCCGATTCTTTAATTACCTATTGTTTTTTTTAAACAGGTTTCAATCCCTCACCCGGTTGTGTGCCTGTGCCACTTCCCGCGCTGGTCGCGGCGCGCGCCCGGGTGGTCGCTCAGCACGAAGCAGCATCGCGCCGCTTCCACCGACAGCGGCCGCCTCTAGCCACCAGTCTACTGCAGTCTCCTAATGCTCACCCGGTTGTCCTTGTACCACTTGCCACGTCGGCCGCGCCGCCTGCGCCGCCGCCTCTTGCCACCATCTACTGCAGTCTCCTAATGCTCACCCGGTTGTTCCTGTGCTACTTCCCACGCTGGTCGCGGCGCGCGCCCGGGTGGTCGCCCAGCACGGAGCAGCGTCGCGCCGCGCCGCCTGCGCCCGCGCCGCCGCCTCTAGCCACCATCTACTGCAGTCTCCTAATGCTCACCCGGTTGTTCCTGTGCCACTTCCCGCGCCGGTCACAGACAGGTGCACAGAGCAGCGTCGCGTCACTGCCGCTAACTGACAGCGTCGCCGCCTCTAGCCACCATCTACTGCAGTCTCCTAACACTCACCCGGTTGTTCCTGTGCCACTTGCCGCGCTAATTGCGGCGCGCGCCCACATGGTCTCTCAGCACGTAGCAGCGTCGCGCGGCTGCTGCCCACCGACAGCGGCCGCCTCTAGCCACCAGTCTACTGCAGTCTCCTAACGCTCACCCGGTTGTTCCTGTGCCACTTCCCGCGCTGGTCGCGGCGCGCGCCCGGGTGGTCGCCCAGCACGGAGCAGCGTCGCGCCGCTGCCTCTTGCCACCATCTACTGCAGTTTACTAACGCTCACCCGGTTGTTCCTGTGCCATTTCCCGCGCTGGTCGCGGCGCGCACCCGGGTGGTCGCCCAGCACGGAGCCACCAGTCTACTGCAGTCTCCTAATGCTCACCCGCTTGTCCTTGTGCCACTTGCCACGCTGGCCGCGCCGCCTGCGCCCGCGCCGCCGCCTCTAGCCACCAGTCTACTGCAGTCTCCTAACGCTCACCCGGTTGTTCCTGTGCCACTTCCCGCGCTGGTCGCGGCGCGCGCCCGGGTGGTCCCAGCACGAAGCAGCGTCGCGTCGCTGCCTCTTGCTACCATCTACTGCAGTCTCCCAATGCTCACCCGGTTGTTCCTGTGCCACTTCCCGCGCTGGTCGCGGCGCGCGCCCGGGTGGTCGCCCAACACAGAGCAGCGTCGCGTCACTGCCGCTAACTGACAGCGTCGCCGCCTCTAGCCACCATCTACTGCAGTCTCCCAATGCTCACCCGGTTGTTCCTGTGCCACTTCCCGCGCTGGTCGCGGCGCGCGCCCGGGTGGTCACCCAGCACGGAGCAGCATCGCGTCACTGCCGCTAACTGACAGCGTCGCCGCCTCTTGCCACCATCTACTGCAGTCTCCTAACGCTCACCCGGTTGTTCCTGTGCCACTTCCCGCGCTGGTCGCGGCGCGCGCCCGGGTGGTCGCCCAGCACGGAGCAGCGTCGCGCCGCTTCCACCGACAGAGGCCGCCTCTAGCCACCATCTACTGCAGTCTCCTAATGCTCACCCGGTTGTTCCTGTGCCACTTCCCGCGCTGGTCGCGGCGCGCGCCCGGGTGGTCGCCCAGCACGGAGCAGCGTCGCGCCGCTTCCACCGACAGCGGCCGCCTCTAGCCACCATCTACTGCAGTCTCCTAATGCTCACCCGGTTGTTCCTGTGCCACTTCCCGCGCTGGTCGCGGCGCGCGCTCGTATGGTCGCCCAGCACGGAGCAGCGTCGCGCCGCCGCCTCTAGCCACCATCTACTGCAGTCTCCTAACGCTCACCCGATTGTTCCTGTGCCACTTCCCGCGCTGGTCGCGGCGCGCGCCCGGGTGGTCGCCCAGCACAGAGCAGCGTCGCGTCACTGCCGCTAACTGACAGCGTCGCCGCCTCTAGCCACCAGTCTACTGCAGTCTCCTAACGCTCACCCGGTTGTTCCTGTGCCACTTCCCGCGCTGGTCGCGGCGCGCGCCCGGGTGGTCGCCCAGCACGGAGCAGCGTCGCGCCGCTGCCAACCACCGACAGCGGCCGCCTCTAGCCACCATCTACTGCAGTCTCCTAATGCTCACCCGGTTGTTCCTGTGCCACTTCCCGCGCTGGTCGCGGCGCGCGCCCGGGTGGTCGCCCAGCACAGAGCAGCGTCGCGCCGTGCCTCTTCCAACAACAGCGGCCGCCTCTAGCCACCATCCACTCCAGTCTCCTTATGCTCACCCGGTTGTTCCTGTGCCACTTCCCGCGCTGGTCGCGGCGCGCGCCCGGGTGGTCGCCCAGCACGGAGCAGCGTCGCGCCGCTTCCACCGACAGAGGCCGCCTCTAGCCACCATCTACTGCAGTCTCCTAATGCTCACCCGGTTGTTCCTGTGCCACTTCCCGCGCTGGTCGCGGCGCGCGCCCGGGTGGTCGCCCAGCACGGAGCAGCGTCGCGCCGCTTCCACCGACAGAGGCCGCCTCTAGCCACCATCTACTGCAGTCTCCTAATGCTCACCCGGTTGTTCCTGTGCCACTTCCCGCGCTGGTCGCGGCGCGCGCCCGGATGGTCGCCCAGCACGTAGCAGCGTCGCGCCGCTGCCGCCCACCGACAGCGGCCGCCTCTAGCCACCATCTACTGCAGTCTCCTAACGCTCACCCGGTTGTTCCTGTGCCACTTCCCACGCTGGTCGCAGCGCGCGCCCGGGTGGTCGCCCAGCACGGAGCAGCGTCGTGCCGCGCCGCCTGCGCCCGCGCCACCTCCACCGACAGCGGCCGCCTCTTACCACCATCTACTGCAGTCTCCTAATGCTAACCCGGTTATTCCTGTGCCACTTCCCGCGCTGGTCGCGGCGCGCGCCCGGGTGGTCGCCCAGCACAGAGCAGCGTCGCGCCGCTTCCACCGACAGCGGCCGCCTCTAGCCACCAGTCTACTGCAGTCTCCTAACGCTCACCCGGCTGTTCCTGTGCCACTTCCCGCGCTGGTCGCGGCGCGCGCCCGGGTGGTCGCCCAGCACGGAGCAGCGTCGCGCCGCCTCCACCGACAGCGGCCGCCTCTTGCCACCATCTACTGCAGTCTCCTAATGCTCACCCGGTTGTTCCTGTGCCACTTCCCGCGCTGGTCGCGGCGCGCGCCCGGGTGGTCGCCCAGCACGGAGCAGCGTCGCGCCGCCTCCACCGACAGCGGCCGCCTCTTGCCTCCATCTACTGCAGTTTGCTAATGCTCACCCGGTTGTTCCTGTGCCACTTCCCGCGCTGGTCGCGGCGCGCGCCCGGGTGGTCGCCCAGCACGGAGCAGCGTCGCGCCGTGCCCCCTCCAAGTCCTCCACCGACAACGGCCGCCTCTAGCCACCATCTACTGCAGTCTCCTAATGCTCACCCGGTTGTTCCTGTGCCACTTCCCGCGCTGGTCGCGGCGCGCGCCCGGGTGGTCACCCAGCACGGAGCAGCGTCGCGCCGCCGCCTCTAGCCACCATCTACTGCAGTCTCCTAATGCTCACCCGGTTGTTCCTGTGCCACTTCCCACGCTGGTCGCGGCGCGCGCCCGGGTGGTCGCCCAGCACGGAGCAGCGTCGCGCCGCCGCCTCTTGCCACCATCTACTGCAGTCTTCTAATCCTCACCCAGTTGTTCCTGTGCCACTTCCCGCGCTGGTCGCGGCGCGCGCCCGGGTGGTCGCCCAGCACGGAGCAGCGTCGCGTCGCTGCCACCCCCCGACAGCGGCCGCCTCTTGCCACCATCTACTGCAGTCTCCTAATGCTCACCCGGTTGTTCCTGTGCCACTTCCCGCGCTGGTCGCGGCGCGCGCCCGGGTGGTCGCCCAGCACAGATCAGCGTCGCGCCACGCCGCCTGCGCTTGCACCGCCTCCACCGACAGCGGCCGCCTCTAGCCACCAGTCTACTGCAGTCTTCTAATGCTCACCCGGTTGTTCCTGTGCCACTTCCCGCGCTGGTCGCGGCGCGCGCCCGGGTGGTCGCCCAGCACGGAGCAGCGTCGCGCCGCTTCCACCGACAGCGGCCGCCTCTAGCCACCATCTACTGCAGTCTCCTAATGCTCACCCGGTTGTTCCTGTGCCACTTCCCGCGCTGGTCGCGGCGCGCGCCCGGGTGGTCGCCCAGCACGGAGCAGCGTCGCGCCGCCTCCACCGACAGCGGCCGCCTCTAGCCACCAGTCTACTGCAGTCTCCTAATGCTCACCCGGTTGTTCCTGTGCCACTTCCTGCGCTGGTCTCGGCACGCGCCCGGGTGGTCGCCCAGCACGGAGCAGCGTCGCGCCGTGTCCCCTCCAACGACAGCGGCCGCCTCTAGCCACCAGTCTACTGCAGTCTCCTAATACTCACCCGGTTGTTCCTGTGCCACTTCCCGCGCTGGTCGCGGCGCGCGCCCGGGTGGTCGCCCAGCACGGAGCAGCGTCGCGCCGCCTCCACCGACAGCGCCGCTGCCTCTAGCCACCATCTACTGCAGTCTCTTAACGCTCACCCGGTTGTTCCTGTGCCACTTCCCGCGCTGGTCGCGGCGCGCGCCCGGGTGGTCGCCCAGCACGGAGCAGCGTCGCGACGCGCCGCCTGCGCCCGCGCCGCGTCTAGCCACCAGAATCTACTGCAGTCTCCTAATGCTCACCCGGTTGTTCCTGTGCCACTTCCCGCACTAATCGCGGCGCGCGCCTACATGGTCTCTCAGCACAGACCAGCGTCGCGCCGCTGCCACCCACCGACAGCGGCCGCCTCTTGCCACCATCTACTGCAGTCTCCTAATGCTCACCCGGTTGTTCCTGTGCCACTTCCCGCGCTGGTCGCGGCGCGCGCCCGGGTGGTCGCCCAGCACGGAGCAGCGTCGCGCCGCGCCGCCTGCGCCCGCGCCGCCGCCGCCCACCGACAGCGCGGCCGCCTCCTGCCATGCTGCGCGCCCGGCTGCGCACTGGAATTTAGAGGATTATATTGAGTATCTATAGGTTGAGATTAGCTACGACCACTCGGGCAATTCCGGACGTCAGAAATGTTAGGATAATTTTGGGAGAGGAATCTTGATATGATGGAAATAATGGTGATTTTTATGTGAATTTCGAAATCAACCCACTGAATGTTAAAGCAAGCGTAAGGAGTACCCCCGTTGAGTATACTCCATTTCAAATACCATGGCCCGATGCCATTGCAAAGTTTTATGTGGCATTGGGCCATGGTACCTATTTTGTACCATGGAGTATAATAGATGGAAACTGCTAAGTGCCTACTAAGGTCCACTTGCACAACCCCAGGTCAAGGCGCTAATACAGTGTTAAACAAATAATAGTGTCAAAAATATATTAATTTAACAATTTTTAATTGTATCATAACTAACGTAAGACTAAAACATATTGAAATATTTAGCGAAACGGGTTACTCACGTAATTAAAGTCGATAGTTGCTCGACATGTTTCGATCCAAAGACGTGTACAGTACACGTCGGGCTTTGGTCGCAGGTACTCCGTAACGAGGATCCTCTAAATGGATCGAAACATCTCGAGCAATTATCGACTGAATTTAACCAGTTAACCCCGTATGTTTGTGTTCTAGTGGCTTAGTCAACTAAGTACTAAAGTACCTACCTATGTCAAATATGTTTCAACAAGAACTTAAAATATCGTGTCAAAGACAAGAAAGCTTGGAAATAAATATTTATAGGTACTCGATATTCGGATTGCTAGATGATATTAGATACCTTGAAAGGAAGGAACTAAGAAATATAATTTAAATCAAATATAATAAATTTGATTTCACTTCTATTGAAGTTGCCAAAGACATAAAGACAATAAATATGTACACAGACATACAAAATCCCATATATAAATCCCATATATTTAGCCAATAAGAAATATTTGCATGCTTCATCAAGTGAAATGTACGTACTCAAATTACTGTCCACCTATGCTAATTACTAAATTTTTTGCAAATAAATATATCTTTATCTTTATCGGGTTGTCTTTTTTTTACATTTTAGCATAAAGAGTAGGTATTCATTAGTACATTTCAAACTGTTATCTTAACTACTTATCTTGCAGTCATTTCGTTAATTTTAGTAATGAAAATTAAATGAAAATGAGGTTATTCTAATCTCATACCAAAATACAATAACCTAAACTATTTCCTTTATTACTTGACTTATATTATACTAAATACGATACAAACTTTAACAATTTTACATAAACAGGAAATTTTAATAGGCAACCCCAAGCCCATATATTAAAGTTTCCCAGTTATGTAAAATCGTAAAAGTTTCTACATTCAACGACAGCAAGATAAGAATGCGTATACAATATCTAGTTAACGTGGTCGTACATACACAATTACACATACTTAACAGTTAAAATGCTAAACTCATAATGATGTATCGTTAGCGTTGTTTTGTTACGTACCTACAATACGTTCGTTATGTATCATCATCATCATTTCAGGCAAAATAGGGCCAATTGCTACTGCCGGTTTGTTTTTCGATTTTGTCGTCGTTCGTATGGTTAATAGTCACCATTGGCTATTCAGTAAATAAATTCAGACAGTTGAGAACAGAACTAATACTGTGGTGAAAAATACTGTGTACCTACACCACGTATGGGGCGCTTTCGGACAATTTACATTTCATTTTTCGGGAAAAGCAATCTGGTTGGTATGTTACTTTGTATTAGCTCTAAGCCGAACTAGTTACTATTAAAGCCAGATAAACTAGCCATCTAGCAGTATTGATTTAATTTTAAAATTGATAGTAGTTTTGCATCATTATCAGGGCCGGATTTAGAGGTTGAGAGGACCCCTGGTCTCCAATTATTTTTCAAATAAAGTAGACAATTTTTTTCAGTCAACTTTTTCAATAAATGTTTTTTTTGTGGAAACAAGTACAGATTATTTAATTATTTAACAAACATATAAATGTATAATCGGAAACGAGAATTATCTGAAATTAAATTTTTGAGTTAACGAACGGAATCTTTCGAGCTTTTTTCGCCGAAAAATCGTTGATGATTTCGCTGAAATCTAGTTCCCGGAGTAGATCACTTTCAATACTCAAAAAAATTAATGTTTACTAGTGTTTATTAATTAGAATTAAAAAAGAAAATTTCGAAATCTCTTTTGTGGTGGCCCCGCGGCTGTGGCCCCGGTTTATCATCAGCCTATGATAGTCCACTGCTGGACGTAGGCCTCTCCTATTAACTATGCGTATAGACGCATTAGGAGGTAAATGGCCATAATCGCCACACTGGGTAAGCGGATTGGCCATCGCATCTATTTTACCAACGGGTAACTCATGCTTCAAATGTACCATAAACATATGAAACGAGACATCTTATGATAAAAATAAATACCAATTATTGTAGCATTAGTCTACGAAATATATCAGCAAACTTAACAGGGCCTCGTACGAGTTTCTTTAGAGGGTTTTATTGCTGAGACCCCATTGCGTTAGTTGTGATATATCACGGACGATGCCGGGAGCTTGCTATTGGCTATTGGTCGTAAGTCTTCATTTCCTGTATATTGAAATCGTGACTGGTATGAACAAGGTTTCAAAACGGGATTTTAACAAGATTCGTTGTATTGAACGTTATTGCCGTTTTGTTGATCTTTTCATAAGATTGCGAATCAAGTTATTCTTGTAATTTCTTGTTTCAAACATAACACTAGTGGTTTTGCCGTATATTATCATACCTAATATTCTACATAAATGTATTTTTTATTGAGGAATAATATAATTAATATTTGTTAAATGTTGATAAGTGAAAAGATTGCTAGGAATGCGTATTACTACGCACTTTCGTAAAAGCTCGCGTCATGGTAGCACTCTCAACAGTGTATATCCCACACTACGTTAAAAGACAATACCCAAAGAAAATACAATAGTCAATAAAAGCTTGTATCAAAAATGTTTCGCCAAAAAAATATTTCATATGAATTGAATGCAAAACGGCGATAAAATTTCAAATTCATTGCTTCACTAGAATGGCGTGCGGCGCGCCCACGGTGTAATGTTTTTTTACGAACATAAATCAAGTCCGTGTAATTGCGCAAAGGATCAAATTAACATAACACTGTGTCGGTGTCGCGACACGAGCTGTAATAGATTTCACACACGTGAGTGCATTCATGCATTCGTCGCTGATTGTTGCTCAAATATACGAGTATCGTACCTACTAAGAAGTTGAGTGGTATTAAGACGTAACAACAAACGAAAAAACAACGATTAAACTTATACACTAGCTACTACAATGTGTGTCATGTCAGGGCCAAAACTTCTCATCACGAGAACCGTTGTATTTATTGGAGGATGCATATGTGCATACTGGCAATCATAGTAATCTGTATTACGAATGATGTTTGAATTTACCATAGTAACGGAATATTTATGTATGTGGATATGTATTTATGTGGATTTATCCCTATCAAATTATTCTATTAAGAGGGCGGATTAGAGTTAGATGTTTTATAATTTATATTGTGTTTTATGTTTTTAAGTGCTTTGTGTAGGTAATAGAATAATTTTTCTAGCTATTCTTTTTTATGCATGCTTTTAATTTGTTAGGCGATTCCAGTTTTTGTGTTTATACTTGTGTATAGTTGGGCACAAAAGTGTTATATTAAATTTATTTTATGTACTGAGTATAGGCGTGTACAAAAGTGTTTTGGTGCATGTTCGTAATAGATTAAGAGGGCGTATTGGAGGATGCATATGTGCATACTGGCAATCATAGTAATCTGTATTACGAATGATGTTTGAATTTACCATAGTAACGGAATATTTATGTTTTTTGTACTCTCTGTCATGTCGCCTTGAACGAAATACATTTAGCCACGATAAACTAGCTTATTATTGTACTATCGAGTTCCACTATTCTGCTGCAGTCCCTTATTTTTTCTAATAGTATTTAAATAGGTCTAGAACGCGAGGTCATCGAGGAAAAGTCAATGGAAATAGACGGAAAGGAGTTACAGACAGTGACATTGATAATTTCTATAAAAAACCCGAAAAAAAAAACGAAATTGTCATAACTTCCCGAAAAAAACATTTGTTTTTTCCGACATTTTGAACGCTAATCACGATAATTATCGTGTTATAATACATGGCAACCCAAAACTATGAGACATGAGGGGAAAGTGACTTAAATATCGTAGACAGGATATTTTGCTGAAATAAGACTGAAGTTTGCTGTTTATGTTAGAAGTCCGTAATACTGCATTCTCAGATTTTCTCAAAATTACTCGTCTGGGAATCGAACCGGCTGAAATGAGAAAAATAAACACCTCCTGTTTTCATGATGTCAATCGATAGCAGGCGTCTAAAGAAATAAATCTTCTAAAGTACCATAGTATCAAAGTCAAAGTCAAAGTCAAACTATTCTTTATTCAAGTAAGCTTATTAATAAGCACTTTCGAATCGTCTGACATTATCAAGAGAGAGAAAAAAATCTACTACTGGTTCAAACCCTACGCCGTTCGTGAGAAGAACCAGTAAGAAACTCAGGTGGACTCATTTTTTCAAAACAGTATAATAATACATCTTATTAAAATAACATGCATTAAAGAATGTATTACATAAAAAAAAAGATTATTATAGACATTTTTATAAAGACAGAAATAAATAAAGGATCCACAGATCAGTATAGATAGCTAACGGAGGCATGGAACATGTCGCAGCGTTATGGCCCATTGGCCTTTATAGTGTGACAGATGCGCGCCCTATGAGCTAGTCGCAACTCACCCACGACTGCAGAATGAGCTCGGACATATCCGCAAAATGCCGAATTGTGCCGTTATTTCTTGTAAAAATAGGAGTGTAAATAAACATTTCAAGGACTATTGAGTCACGTACCACATGTAACTATTGATTTTTTTAGTTATTAGTTGACAAAACCACGTATTTTTACAAATAATATATAACAACAAAGCGCTGACATAAACGTCATAATGATTTTACTTGGGCGTACCAATTGGTTGAACTATTTAGTGACCAATTGTATGTGCGTTTTACATTGACGGCTTAAAATAGCAAGCAAGTCACAATTTGGTAAGCGACCGTGCAATGTATCTAATTGCTAGCGATATTGACAACCATACTGTCATTTCTTGGTACGGCCGCTGCGAGCAGGCCGCGAACTAGAGGTGCGACTGACCGTGCCGATGACAAATAGGATCGATAAATTGTTAAGGTATTTGATTATTTATTCAATTTTTCTTTCATATTTTGACCTTTGTATCAATATCTTATCTTTATAAAGGTAAAACAATATAAATAGATTATATCGCGTATATTCATTATTTTGAGCCTCTTACAATAACCGTTGTCAAAGGTTGAAATTGTTTTATTTAAATATGTGACCATCGCGGAAACGGAAGATAACATTTTGTTTATTAAGGGTACAACCGTCTAAATAGTTATTTGTTCATTTGGTTCCCAGCCACAATTAAGATAATGTCGTTAATAAATTGCTTTGTTCATATTCAAATACATGTTTATAAAGATTAGATACATCGTTCAATGCGATATTTTAATCTGTATTTATTTCTTATTGAATGATAGATCGATTTTAATGTTTTTCTTAATATTCCGGCCTTCTCAAAATTATCTATGGATAACAATTTATCGACGTAGCCTCTTCTCTAGTGCCGCGCTCCACTCCGCGCTTTAGCCAATCACAGCGTGGCAAAGGCCCGACCTCGGAGACACCGAGACTCATTACGATTTCGCTTCGTTACAAATCTCTCTCTTTCATATATCTATGAAAGGATCATAATATTAAACAAAAATAATTATTGTTGTACAAGTTCGCAACATTATTAAGTATCTATATCTATCCTAAAATAAGCGTATACATAAGGTAAAATTACTAGATTTAATGGTTAAAATTGCAAGAAAATTATTATGCTAAAGGACCTAATTCCCATTTTATGTTTATGTTATACAACGAGTATAACCAATACCCCACCACTTAACATATTCTTTGTTAAACTATAAAGTTGCTAACTACTAGTGAGCGTAGGATGTAGTGTAGAGCATTAAATTAAAATAATATATACAAACTAAAACCTAGGAATATTATCTTAAATTATTCTCCTTGATATTTTAAAAGCGTGGGCGGCGAGATATGTGTGGGCATATTTTTATATTCAACTAAAACCAAATTAACTCCAAATGAAGCTTCCAACTGCGGACATAAAAGTAGGAATTTAATCAACATAACAAGAAACGAGAGAAAAGCTTTACATTGTTTTAACTAGGTAAACCTAGGTAGGTATGTATACAGACATGAGGTCTGATAATGTCGATTCAATAGAAGCGCCAAAAATAATAAATAAATATCTTGGGTCACCTTACACAAATCGACCTAGTCCCACGGTAAGCTCAATTAAGGCTTGTGATGTGCGTAACTAGGTACCAGGTGATGATATATATAATAAAGTAGGTATGTCTATACATACACATTAAATATGGCAACAACGTGTAAGATGTTCAGACTTTAGCACCTTGTAAATTGTTAATTGCCGTCGATTAGCCATCATTCTACATTCTAGACGACCAAATTTTCTATGGGCAGGCAAAGCTTAGGGCTTCCACTTTTTAATTTCGTCTTTTTCTACGCTCGTAGTGCAGCTTACGGTAGTTCCACTCAGTATTACGCTTAGTACAGGATCAGTGCGACAATATGTCGCCGCGAGATAGACTATCGATCCCTCTTTTATTCATATAGTTATTATAGTTGGTAAAAGATGGAAAATGTATCTCGCGGCGACATACTGACATACCAATCATGTGCTAAGCGTACAGGCGTACCATGACTTTGCAAGTATCGGTAACATAGGTTTTTCTCGATTTTTAAAGCAGGCCATGGCGTTCGCTCTAATATGCCAGTGCGAGGGCGATAGAATTAGTCGATTTTTATGGGTCATTTCAATAAAATTTGTATAATTATGTATAGTTAAGGTAATCAAAACAAAAATCACAACCGCCCCTTATGGCACCCACGGGAAGAATTGGGGTGGTGACATAATACATTCTGACTTCCTTCACCACACGGCAAACGACTGTACCTTTACCATAGTTTTATCTTCATACCGCTATAATGAATAGCAATAAAATACACCGAAGAAAAGGTTGAAACAAAAGGTTTAAAAGCGATTAAGTCTCAGGTATAAAAGTTTCTTAAGATCGGATCAGCTTTGAATTAAAACTTCATCGTTTTCAGCCAAGTTTCATTTATTTTATACTTTTTAATAAGGTTTATTAACAGATTACAAAATGGAAAATTAGCTGAAAGGTAGTAAATAATGGACGGATGATTGTTTATCAATAGAGTACGGCACCCATTAAAACTCCCATTAGTTCTAAACATTGTAATGACATGACACGCCACCGGTCTTTAAAGTTTGTCAATCGGCCCCAATTTCACCACATTGACAAGTCCTACAATTGTAAATTTACGGTTTCTCCAATAGAGAATAGAATAGAATAGAATATAATTCATTTATTTGGCGTAAAAAGGTAAACTTAAATTAAGGCTACAGTTACCGTTTACCATCGGAAGAGCCGTGCGTTTGTTTGCCACCAACATAAAATGTAGTGGAGGAACTTTAATAAATCAGCACCAATTAACTACTTTTTTGCCAAGCAAAATTACAATTGTCACAAAAAGTATGACAATTGTAGCGAAATTCCGACATAAGCCGAACCACATGTCAAGATTGAATGACAATTGTACTAAGCCTTGCGACAATTGTCACGGGTTTCGGAAAATAAAAAGTAGTTTATTAACGATATAATAACGTTATTAGTAATAATTTTATGTTGGTGGCAAACAAGCACATGGACCGTCCGACGGTGGCTGTAGCCTACGGAGCCCTGTGACGTCAGTAACAGTGATATTTTGCAATTGTCCCAATTGTAATTATGGTGAAATAGGCCACTGGTGGCTTATGATGGTCCTGTAGGTTTATTATGGTGCCGCCTCTAATAGTTTGTCATCGTTGCAATCACGTTCTAACAAGTAAGCGTGCGAAAGTGATGCGTAGCGCGATAAATAGATAAAACGGGACCATCATAACATAAGCCACCTGTGTTTAGTCGTTTGTCGTTGTTACCGTCAGGTGACGATGGTCCCGTTTTATCCGTGTCACATTCGCACTTGTATACTTGTTAGAACATGACGGCAACGCCGATAAGCGATTAAGCGAGGTACCATCATAAGCTTACAAGTTCTAACAAGAGCGCTTGTGGCCTAGCCGTAAAACGCACGGGTACTACGCAGCGGTCGTGAGTTCGATCCCCGGCTCGTACCAATGGGTTTTTCAAAAAACTTATGTACGAAATATCATTTGATATTCACAAGTGCTTTACGGCGAAGGAAAACATCGTGAGATAACCTGCATACACCTGCGAAGAAATTCAAGGGTGTATGTGAAGTCCCCAAAAAGTACTGGGCCAGCGTTGGGACTACGCAAAAGCCAGAATAAAACAACAACAAAAATAAAAAGTTCTACCATGTATCTATATATTTAAGTGTGAAAGTGACGAGTAGCATGACAAACGGTAAACGCGTGACCGTTTTATCTATTTATCATGCTACGCGTAATTTTTGCACTTCCATACTTGTTAGAACCTGACCATCATAAGCATACAGCGGTGACAACGAGTAGGTATCATATTTATATTTATTTCATTATTGCAAAAACAAAAATTTTTGGTAGGTAGGTACGGCAGCCTTAATGTCTTAAGGCATTCTCCACCAGTTCTCTTAACTTTAGACCAAAAATAAGAGTTTGTGTAGATATTGCATTAGTTATGCAAATTATTTTAAATGAATACATTTTTATAGGTGGGTACTTGGTTATGTTCTTTGGCTAACCTCCAGTAAGAGATACGCCCGTATTACAAACACACCCTATATTGGTTACAGCACTGCACTCGCTACTATCCCCCCCTACTTGCCCCCTACAAGTAACGAGAGATATGTCTAAGGAGCCATACCATGAGTTGGCAGGTACGTTAGCGCTTACTCGATACGTGAAGCAGTCTATCTCGCACTGATGCCTTGGTGGGAGCGTGATGGACTCGTATTTATTATTTTAACCAAAAAGTTTAGCTTATTTTTAGTAAAATCTTACTAATTAAAATACTGCATGACTAGCCAAGATCCCATCTGCAATCGTATACGATAAGCGATAAGTAATAAATGTATTAAAATTACAAATTTGACCGAAAAATCACGTGACCATGATCTATGGATAAGGTCACTAGACTTTTCGTTCCAATCTGTTCCTCTTCCCTTATCGTCAGAGATCGAACGAATGTGTGTCATTGTACGCAATAATATGGACATGACTCCAAAGTTGATTGAATAATTATTCTATTAATCATTTTCAGAAAATTACCTTTTGATACCGGTATGTATGAAAACCTTTGTGAATAGACCCCTTAAAGCTTCGTAATCAAATTTCAAGACATTGTTCATATAATTATTCATCATCATCAGCCTATGTTAGTCCACTGCTGGACGTAGGCCTCGCCTATTAACTATGCGTATAGACGCATTAGGAGGTAAATACCCATAATCGCCACGCTGGGCAAGCGGATTGGCGATCGCAGTAATGTGTCCACTATGATGACGCTGCTGCCCATCATCGATCTTGTAAAATGGTCAGTGACACTTCAATCCCTTAGTCGGCTCTTACGACACCCGCAGTAGGAGTTGGGGTGGTGACAAATGTATTCTTACTGCCGTCACCACACGGCACACATAATTATTAATTCAATCAAATTTAGTTCCATGTCCATATTATTGCGAACAATGACGTACATTTGTCCGATCCCTGCTTATCGTATACGATTGCCGACTCATCTTGCATCATCTGGCATCTTGGTTAGGCTTGCATACAGGTCTTCGGAGATGCGTGTTGTTCCTTTAGGGCGATAAATCAAAAGAGAGGTGTCTCACCTGACAGCCGTCATACGATGACATTGACATTCAAAAACGTTACAACTCATTTGCAGTAAAAGAGTGTACCTTTTAATTTTTTTATGCGATCATGGACTATAATACAACATTTTACTCGGCATCGTGCGTACTTTTCAGTTGTGCTGACCCCACAATGTATACAGTATGTTAACATCATGCAGGCTTTTATTAAAACCGATATACAGATTTTTAGCCAAACCGTGAACAGTATTTAATAAAAAAAACTCATTTTAAACGTAATTCATTTTCTAAGAAAAGTTCAGTGAGAAGCAATGTTACTTCAAAATGAATTGTCAATTAGAGCTTGACCAATCCCAGCGTTTGACAACTAAGCAGGACACTCGTTACATTGGTCGTTCGAAGGAAATAAAATTAATTGTAAAGTTAATTTAAATATTTCTCAACTCTTAATAGGTACTTGAAAACGATTGCCAGTATTATTTCCCATTTCCGTAAAAGCCTGGGTCATGATAACAAACTACGAACAAATAAAACGTGAAAGCCGCACGCCATACTAAATTGCCTTTCAAAAACGATTCTGAATTTTAGTTGACAAGTGTCACCCCCTCTTCAATTCATCACGGTAATGAATTTCAATATCAACCTATAAAAACTTAAACCGCCATTTATAAATAGTTGTCATTGGTCCATCAAAGTTTTGATTGGCTATATTCTATAAACATGTCAAAATTTAGCGCCGAAATATGCGCGGTGTTAAGAAAAGCGGTATGTCCTGCCCATCTTGGCACAATTGAACAATTGGCTTTGGGGGCACGTTATAGCTGGCATTAGACGTCCATGTTATATTGGTCGCAGGTAACAAACTACAAACGTTAAAGTCCATTTCAAATACTTTATCATACAAAACTTTTATCGTTTAATTGGTCCACTACAAATTGGCACGCATCGTACACCGTTGTATGCAAAAAATATCACGCCACAAAAGGGTAAGGCCAGGAAACTTTTGTTATCATTATCACTGATCCTATTGTTGATGCCAAATGACTTTTTCAAGTGCAATCGGGCCTTCGTATTTGAAATGGACTTTACATGCTAACTCATGTTACGGCTAGTGGTACAGCTACTGGAGCCCCACTTGCCGTTGTACATCGTTAGAGGTAGTTTGAACTAGTTACCGACTCGCATTGAGTTATGCAAACTTCGAGGCATGTAGTTAGGTGATGAAGTTACAATACGAAGGTTTTCATTATTTTATTAATGCACATTTGCAGGTTTATTTACATTTTGACGTGACAACGTCTTATAAATTGGTTTGCCGGGTGACACTTCAAGAAACTGCGTTACGCTCCGCTCACGTTATGCGCTCACAATGAGAGCGAGTGAGAGGCACGCGTCCCTTCCACTCGGGCATAGTTAGCCCGCCTAAGAGCGAGAGAGACAGACATAAAAAGTCGTTGTCACGTAAAACTTTCGCCCGTATACCGACTTTACAGGCAACCAATTTTTTTTTACTTTAAACTGACGAATGGTATACAAACGTTACATGCTAACTCACGTTACGGCTAGTGGTACGGCTACTGGAGCCTCACTTGCCGTACATCGTTAGAGGTAGTTCGAACTAGTTACCGACTCGCATTGAGTTATGCAAACTTCGAGGCATGTAGGTGATGAAGTTACAATACGAAGGTTCAGGCTAGTTTTACCTAATTACTACTGTAGATCATTTTATAAGTTTCTGAGACAGTTATTACCTGCTGAAGTAAAAGATAGGGCAAGTTCGAACAGATTTATTATCATAGTTTTGATTAGTCATACGCTTTTATAAGTAGGTAGTTTATAACACACTGTCATAATACAAGTAAGTATTACCTTACATTTGAAAAAAAAAAGATTTATTCAGATCAAGCATAATCCTCCAGAAAATGACAAACATACTTGTAATAACATGAGGTTAAACATGAAATAAAACTATGAAAACGGATAAACTCGCGTATATAACTAACTTTAAGTAACTTCATTCCGACGTTTCGAACACTTTATGTCACACATTTATATCGACGCTTATCTTAAACAACTCGGTATCTCAAAATGTGTGTTTTTAAACGGTTTTTATTAACTTCACCGCGTATCAACTGTCGTCGATGCTTCAAATCTTGTGATCGATTTTTCGACCACTTCCACTGCACCGAAATCAATAAAATTTGGAACTCTTATCAAGTCCCCATGACAATGCAATATTATAATATTTGTATCCTTGTATCCTCAAACCCTGATGCTGCAGACGCACTGCTTACCTTAACCAAGAGTGTTAGACACGTGAAAATGAAAGTATAGCATGTTTGGCATAATCAAATACTAACAGCCTGATCTTGACTTCCAACTCCTCACTCCTGATGCTGCAGTACTGCCTACAATAACCGCAAGGTTTATCTTTTATCGATATCTTTATTTTAAAGAAGTTCTTTAGACATTAAGTAGAAACCTGCGAATTTAATACTAACGCCCAACTCCTCAAATCTGATACTCCAGTGCTGCTGCCTGCCACAACCGCTAGGTTTAGCGATAAGTAGATTTTGAAGTACTGCTTTAGATACTTGGTAGAAACATACGGATTTAATTATCATCATCATCATCATATCAGCCGAAAGATGTTCACTGGTGAATATAGGCCTCCCCCAAAGGTTGCCACAAGATGGGTAAAAACATATAACGAATAGACTGACAGCGTGAGTGGTTCGCGTAGAGCGAGCTGTTGGGTCCGGCTGAAAGACTAACAGCGTGAGTGGTTCGCGTAGGGCCTGCGGCCCTCCGGCTGATAGAGTGACAGCGTGAGTGGATAGCTTAGAGCGAGCCGTCGGGCCTGCGGCCCTCCAGCTGATAGAGTGACAGCGTGAGTGGGTCGCGTAGGGTGAGCTGTTAGGCCTGCGCTGCGTCACTCAGACTGATAGAGTGACAGCGTGAGTGGGTCACGTAGAGTGAGCCGTCGGGCCTGCGGCCCTCCGGCTGATAGAGTGCCAGCGTGAGGGGGTCGCGTAGGGTGAGCCGTCGGGCCTGCGGCCCTCCAGCTGATAGAGTGACAGCGTGAGTGGATCGCGTAGGGTGAGCAGTCGGGCCTGCGACCCTCCAGCTGATAGAGTGACAGCGTGAGTGGGTCGCGTAGGGTGAGCAGTCGGGCCTGCGGCCCTCCAGCTGATAGAGTAACAGCGTAAGTGGGTCGCGTAGGGTGAGCCGTCGGGCCTGCGGCCCCCCAGCTGATAGAGTGACAGCATCAGTGGGTCGCGTAGGGTGAGCCGTCGGGCTTGCGGCCCTCCAGCTGATAGAGTGACAGCGTGAGTGGGTCGCGTAGGGTGAGCCGTCGGGCCTGCGGCCCTCCAGCTGATAGAGTGACAGCGTGAGTGGGTCGCGTAGGGTGAGCCGTCGGGCCTGCGGCCCTCCAGCTGATAGAGTGACAGCGTGAGTGGGTCGCGTAGGGTGAGCCGTCGGGCCTGCGGCCCTCCAGCTGATAGAATGACAGCATCAGTGGGTGGCGTAGGGTGAGCCGTCGGGCTTGCGGCCCTCCAGCTGATAGAGTGACAGCGTGAGTGGATCACGTAGGGCGAGCCGTCGGGCCTGCGGCCCTCCAGCTGATAGAGTGACAGCGTGAGTGGATCACGTAGGGCGAGCCGTCGGGCCTGCGGCCCTCCAGCTGATAGAGTAACAGCGTGAGTGGGTCACGTAGGGCGAGCCGTCGGGCCTGCGGCCCTCCGGCTGATAGACTCACAGCATGAGTGACTCGCGTAGGACGTGCCGTTGGACCTGCAGTCATCCGGTTGATAAGACTGAGAGTATAAGTATACCCCTCGGGTTCGCGTAGGGCGTGCCGTCGGGCCTGCGGTCCTGCGGTTGATAGACTGACAGCGCGGGTGGTTTGCGTAGGACGTGCACTCGGACCTGCGGCGGTCCTCCAGTTGATAGACAGAGAGTGTGAGTCCCTCCGGTTCACGTAGTGCGTGCCATAGTGCCGTCGAGCCTATGGCCCTCCGGTTGATAGACTGCACGGATCGACCCTTTGGACCCTCGATTCGCGTCAAACTTTCCGTCAGACCTGCGGTCCTCCGGTTGGTCGACTAAAAGTATGAGTTTATATTTTATACTCTCGAAATTCGACTTGTATAATGTGTACAATATAAAAATTTTAACTTGATTTTCTCAATAAACCAAATTGATGGATATATTCCTTATTGTCAGATCTCTGTTATCTTAGGTATTGTATGAATAACACGTCCATTTGGGACACTTCGAGCATTCAAGCTGACATTTTTTTAGTGTGGGATTTTTAAAAATTCAGCAGGGATTCCCCTCTCGTTACACACAAAATAATGCCCAATTACGTTTACATATGTGTCGCGATTAAAGCGCGAGAGTTAAACGGTAGCATGTTTAATTATTACATATTACAAACAACATCTTTGATCTAGAATAAGTAGGTATAGTATCGGAAATTAGCTTAACAATTGCACTAAAAACTTTAAAATAAAATAGGTAAAAGAAGTTTTAAGTTAAACGGTTTTAATTGCACCAAAAACTAGAAAATAAAAATTAGTTGTAACTAATCGTAGATGCTACTTTCTGTAGATTAGTCACGTGAAACTATTATCACTGTAGTCTTGCCAAGTCGGATGCTGAAAGCCACGTTTAGTCTCTATGTCAGTGGATTAAGCGTTACCTAATCGGAAACTTTTACCAAACTAAAATAAAAACGTGGGGCGTTATTATAAAGAAACATACAAGTTCAAAATATGTAATTGTAGCTTTAATTTTGCAATTATACATCCATCTGTTTCAACACTTCTACAGAGGTAAATAACTTTTATCAAGGCCAGAACAAAACTTATTGCAATATTTCTATCATCATCATCATCATCATATCAGCCGAAAGACGTCCACTGCTGAACATAGGCCTCTATTTCTATGTGTGTTCCTAAATAACTATAGTGACTTAATCACAATTGCGTCCGCCCCACGTTTTTATTTCAGTTTGGTAAAAGTTTCCGATTAGGTAACGCTTAATCCACTGACATAGAGACTAAACGTGGCTTTCAGCATCCGACTTGGCAAGACTACAGTGATAATAGTTTCACGTGACTAATCTACAGAAAGTAGCATCTACGATTAGTTACAACTAATTTTTATTTTCTAGTTTTTGGTGCAATTAAAACCGTTTAACTTAAAACTTTTTTTACCTATTTTATTTCAGGAGAGAGCTTTAAAAAAAAACACAAAAAATAATTACTCATAACTTTTTATTACAAAAACCAATTGGAAATCTTCTTTTAGCCATAGCATCCTTTTTTATTTGAGAATGCGAAATAACAAAAATAAAATTAATAAACCGTATAATCAATACAAAAAAACTCAAAAAAACACACAACTTAGACTTGTGCCAGCATAAAATCGAGTCGTAACTCAAAATAAGAATTTGTTTATGTGCATTAAAGTCACAATAGAAAAAGTATCAAGATTTTATTTTTTTCTTATGAACAATAGCAGATTATTTGTCATTAAGACAAATATTCTAAAAACATTTATAAATAATATTAACTTATTTCGTTTTAATGTTTAAATACAATTTTTTTATATGGAAAATAATGGTCTAAAATGACATGCGTCATAATAATAATAAAACTTTACAGATATTAATGGCATATTTAAGTTTATAAAACAAGATAATGGGTGTAATTTTGTAACTTCTTGTAATTCTTTGGGCTATGTCAGTCACTTTCGTTCTTCTGCGGATCTCGTCATTCCTGATGGGATCTCGCAGAGAAACCCCGAGCATTGCCCTCTCCATCACTCGTTGAGTGTTCCTGAGCCTTCTAATGAGTCCCATAGTGAACGACCACGTTTCAGATTCGTAAGTAATCACTGGCAACACACACTGGTCGTACTCGTTGGTCGTTTCGACTTGAGACACTGCGGTATATTGGTCGAGAAGATATTGCGTAGTCTCCCGAACGCCGCCAAACCCAGTCTGGTTCGACGATTGATCGCCTTCTCGAAGTTGGACTTACCCAGCTGGACAGTTTGTCCCAGGTATTCATATTCGTAAACAACTTCGAGTGTAGAGTTTCTAACTTTCACTGGAGTTGGTATCACATGGACGTTCGACATGATTTTCGTTTTGTCGATGTTCATCTTAAGACCAACATCTTCAGAGACTCTACTGAGACCATCGAGCATAGTACTTAAGTCCTCCATGGTCTCAGCCATGACTACTATATCGTCGGCAAACCGAAGGCAACCGAAGTGATGTACTCGCCATTGATGTTAATGCCAAATCCCCTCTAGTCCAGAACCTTGAAAACATCGTCCAGTGCAGCGGTGAACAATTTAGAAGAGATAACATCTCCTTGTCCTACTCCTCGCTGCAATGGAATTGGTTTCGAGTTCCGGTCCTGAAGGCGAACTGACATATAGGCGTTTTCGTACAGGCACTTCAGCACTTCGATGTACCGGTAGTCTACTTGGCACCGCTGGAGAGACTGTAGTACAGCCCACGTCTCGATCGAATCAAAGGCCTCTTCGTAGTCTACAAACGCTAAGCAGAGGGGCAAGTTATACTCGTCGGTCTTTTGTATAACTTGACGGAGCGTGTATATGTGGTCTACGGTGCTGAAACCTTTTCTGAAACCGGCTTGTTCAGGAGGCTGGAAGTCGTCGAGCCTGCGTGTGAGACGGTTTGTGATGACTCTCGAAAACAACTTATAGACATGGCTCAGAAGTGTGATGGGTCTGTAATTCTTCAACAGGGTGTTGTCCCCCTTTTTGAAGAACAACACCACCGAACCCCTGCTCCATGCCTTTGGCGTTTTGCCTCTAAAGATGACGGAATCAAACAGCTTTTGAAGGGCCCTAAGGACTGGTTTCCCACCCGCCTTCAGGAGTTCGGCTGTTATTCCGTCATCGCCTGGTGGCTTATTGTTTTTGAGTTGTTTGAGAGCCATCCTAATCTCGTACAGGCTAACGTCCGGTATATCTTCGGTATGGTGTCGAGTCAATTTAGCTCGTGGGTCGTTAGCAAAATTGGATATGGGTCTTCGTGTTGATGTGTACAGCTGTCCGTAAAAGCTCTCTATCTCACTCAAAAGCTCAGGTTTGGATGAAACGATCCTACCGTCCCCAGTCTTCAGCTTCGCAAGCCAGCTCTGACCAATAGACAAATCTCTCGCAAAAACCTTAGAGCCTTTGTTTCAGTCAATAGCCTCATTAATCCGGTTGGTATTAAATTGGCGTATGACGCGGGTGATCGACTTGGAGATTAGTCTATTGAGCCGGGGATATGATGCGGCATCTTTTGGGGATTTTAGAACCATCTCACTCCTTTCCTTCATGAGTTTTAGAGTTGGATCAGAGAGCCTCTTATTGCCTTTCTTCCGTTGGGTCTTAAAGAACTTTGATCCAGTGGAATAGACAGCTGCCACAAACCCGTCGTCATACTCATCCACATCCACGTCGCTGGGTAGGCAATCGAAACGATTTTGCGGTTCGAGCTGGAAGCTCTCGGGGTTTTGGAGTTGGATCGGTGCTGGTCGGAGCGTAGACTTTATCAAATCGAGATCGCTCTAGCTTGACGCTTATATTTAATATGCCCCTTACAAGGCGGTGATCGCTTCCGGTTTTAACCGCGTTGATCACAGAGACATCATTAAATATATGCTTCTTAGTCGACATGATAAAGTCAGTCTCGTTTTTGGTTGCACCATCTGGGCTCATCCTGGTCCACTTTCTGTGTTCTCGCTTCTTGAAGAAGGAGTTCATCATGTAGAGTCCCTCCTTCACCATAAAACTGGCTAGTAAGTGACCCCGGTGATTACGAGACCCAATCCCAAATTGCCCCACTCTCAGCTCATCATCGTTTCGCTTGCCCAATTTCGCGTTAAGGTCCCTCATAACGATGGTGAAGTAGGTTTCAGGACTGTGCATGGCTTTTGATATGTCCTCATACACAGCTTCTATCTCTTCGTCGGAGTAATGCTGAAAATTACTATAGTTATTTATCGTTTATGGTGACTACTCGTTTTGAATCACATTATTAGTTGCAAAATTATAATGAACATGTTCTGAATTCGTACAGAATACCCTAAATTAACTTAATCTTATGTAGTATAAAAGCTCATTTCGATTAGGTAAACAAGTCAACTTTCATTATTTTCGACAACACTCGCTTATTTCCTATTAAGTTATAACATGTGTCCTTACTGTTTCACGGATAATGCTCCATCCACGAATAATTATGTATTGCACAACAAGTTACCGCTGTTCCACTGAACTATTTTCAATTATGCCACTGTTTTACATAAACTTTAAGTTCTATAGTTGTATAATTTCGAGGTGTGCCATTAGTCTACAAACAAACGCAGTGACGGCGTCAATTTCTGTGGTTCAACTGGCCTATGGCCGGTCTTGCAGATAAAATGGCGTCGACTCTCCACCAATGGCATAACGGCACAATGCTGCCACAGTGCTAAAATTTTGAAATAGAACACGGGAGTCTTAGTCACGATAAACTTTAGCGTATTCCGCGCCTAGTTTTATAGTTAATTGCAAAATGGACTATTTCGAGATACCGAGTTGTTTTAGATAAGCGTCGATATATGAGGTCAAACATTTAGTAGATACCTGCCTTGTGTCAAAAATGTTTAGGATTAACTAGTTCACTCCACATAGCCCCAGATTATGCATATACCTATGTCTAAATGTTTATATAAGTTTAAGTATATGTTATTAATATGAAATTTAACAGGTCATCAGGTTATTTTCAGAGCACAATTCGCCTGTCCAAATTGCCACGCAATGCTAATGGCAAGCGTTGACCTTTGGCTTCATTTGGTCACAGGCTTGAGGTTCTTGGACTAATGACGATAGTAGAATAATATTGGTCAATATGATGTCGTGACAAGTTTTTTGCATTATGTCGTGTAGGTAGGTATCATCATCATCATTTCAGCAATTTATCGCCCACTGATGAGCATAGGCCTCTCTTCTAGTACGCCACTCATCTCGGTCCTGAGCCAATCTAACCCAGAAGTATCCCGCAATCTTACGAATGTCATCGACCCAACGAGCCAACGGACGCCCAGGGGCTCTTTCATCCGAAATAGGCCACCAATCCGTGAGAACTTTAGTCCACCTGGGTCACGTTTTATAAAGTTACAATTTACAATTTCGCTGTTTGCCTCTCTTTCTAGCCAATATGTGCGTGCGTTAGAGAAGCAAACAGCGAAATTGTAAATTGTAACTTTATAAAATGCGACCCTGCCGTCACTCTGCCTGGCAACATGTTCTGCCCAGTTCCATTTGAGTTTAGTAACAATATCTCCTAGGTCTCGTACCTTGGTGCGACTTCTGATTTCGACGTTTCTAACTCGGGCTTCTAGTTATAGTCGTCATCATATATATCGAAGCGGCCGGGTTGCTCATAATTATCTGAGCAGGCCTCTGTTCTCATGACGTTAGATTGTATTTTTTTTAGATAATTTTGAGCACTTGCAATCGGTGCCAAAACTATGCTAACGACTTTAATGCTTGTGCAATGATGTGGCTTAGTGGTTTAGACGTTTGACTTTTAATCCGCAGGTCGTGAGTTCAAATCATATCATCATAAAAGCCTACTGCATACATGCGCGAAGAAATTTCAAGCTGCATTATGAATAACCTTTCGTAACACAAAGAAAACGATCATCCGCGTGATTCGCCTTTAACCACGTTTCACTTTATTGGCAATCGACCAAAAAAAACATATAGATATACCTATTGATAATGAGAATTTGCATAAAAAACAATTAATAGCTTAAGGATTCTTTCGCTTAAGGCCTTATAAAGTACGAGGATTAAGTAATCCATCTTATTCGATAAAGATAAGCTACTAAAGGCGTATATGCCATATTTGATTAGATAATCAACTCGTCATATTTCAAATCAACCCTCAAGCACTTTCCTACTGCTCATCAAAACTTTTAAAAAACTTCGAATCTGCAGTAAAAATAGACGTGGCCTCTAGCCGTACCATGAGTCGGAAAGTAAACGATACGTTAGGTTTTACTCTATAGGTAATGCATTCTATCGCGCTCGCACTCACATATTGGAGCGAGCGCGATGGCATGCTTTACGTATCGAGTAAAACCTAACGTTACCGATACTTGAAAGTCATGGTACGGCTAGTGTTCTACAACACGTAAACAAACTTATCAAGCGGACTAATAAAGACATTCGCGTGTGAGGTTACAGTTAAAGTAGATGTTTAATAATCCCATCACAGAAGTAAAGAGAAGAGAAGTGGTATAAAGCAGAATTTTAATAACATTGGCCAATCTACGAACAAACATGAAACATGGAAACACGAAACATGGAAGCCGCTCGCCATATTAAATTGCGTTTCAAAAATGGTCCTGAATTTTAGTTGACAAGTGTCACCCTCCCTTCAATACGTCACGGTAATGAATTTCAACGTCAACCTTTAAAAACTTAAGCCGCCATTTAATAGTACATTACTGCAGACGCCGGGTAAGCCCATTTTACGGCGAGGCATGTATAGTGCTCTTCTCAAACATATTTATGCAATGAAATAAAAAATAAGACAACCAAAAAAACAGAATTTAGCTGTTTAGCCTGTTCATGAAAACCGACGCCATGTTTTAAGAAAAATATTACTTACCGGCCCAGGCCGTTAAAATCGTATGAAAATCCTTTACTATTATCTCGAGGTCATCCGCCTGCAACGTCATACTTTAAAGCCTATTATGACGAACATAATGACAACATTTCATTGCATGTTTGAGAAAAAATAGTTGTGATTGGTTCGTCAAAGTTTTGATTGGCCATATTCTATAAACATAGTCCAAGATGTTGCGCCGAAATATGGCGGTTTTAAGAAAAGCGCTAAACTGCCCACGTTGGCATAGTTGAACAATTATTTTTGGGGTGGCGTTAGACGTCCATGTTATATATGGTCGCAGGGGCCAATACATTCATCTAAACTATATTGAAGTGAGAATATTATCCATGAGAAGTAATACTTGGCTACTGAGACTGTTGACATGTATCAGGGGGGTTACCATGACGTCTTAAATGCGATTCAGTTTTGGTTCGGTTTGTCAGTTTTTGACAGTTATTCTATAGATCGTAGATCATGGTACCCCTCCCTCTGTGCTTAGCCAAGTTGCCAATCGCTAACGCTTAAGTAATCGTCAATTGTAAACGAAAGGCAGCTAACTGTCTTTGTCGCACTAATATGAAAGAGTGACAGAGAGGGAAAACTACGATACGCTACTAAGCGTTAGCGATTGGCAACTTGGCTAAGCATTCTGATCTATGTATGTTCCTTTAGGGCCTCTCCGCTAGCTGGCGCGGCCACCCGCTGCGTGCGCGCGCTCGTTGGTCCCGCTCAGTATTAAAATTCCTCGCACGCACGCCTCTACTTACTACTTAGTGCCGTTCATACAATTTCATGTTAGACGATGTCAGTTCCAGCTAATCCGTGCCAACTAGTGAAGGCCCTAAAGGAACATACATAGATCAGATACATATCAACAGCCTCATGATAGCCTGGTATCCAAAACCAAAATGCTCCTAACCGTACCTGACGCATATATCCCAATTATATATTATACCAATAATACTGATGGTAAAAGGGAAAATCGTCTCCCGAGTGGGAACTATGTTAAAGATATGGCTCCAATTGGTTGACTGTAGGTACCTACTTCTTCAAGTAAGTTGAGCATAAATATCGAAAGTATTTCTGCGCATTTTAATAATCATGAAATCCATATATCGTTCCTACATCCGTGACATCTTCGAAGTATAATAAAATGTGGGGTTAACGTGTTTCTTTATTTTATTCGTTCCGCCTACGCTGTTAGCGTGAATAACGAAGCATGCAACTAAGACGGTGGAATTTTACGCCACTGATTCATAATGTTAACTTGTTTTTCTTTATTCGTCACTTTATTTTTTCTTTTTGAAATGCTTTTAAGCACCTAGACGGCTAATATACATTTGTACGTAGTTGTACATTTCGCCCGTATTATAGTTAGATCTAATGTCGTTAACCTCATATACATATTATAATTATCTCGATTAATTTAACTCAATTATAAAAGTAAACCTTCGTAAAATTTTACCAGTTAAATTTACAGTTTCATATTCCTAAGCATGTCTAATTGTCTACCATATGAAACGAAATGAAATTAAATGAAATGAATGTGTATTCACAAGAACATGTGATATGTAGTTGGTACTAGGTATTAAGTGAATATGGTTGACCCTTAACATGTTCCGCCTTAGAGCATGTGAAAATTACTTATTCGACATGGGTAATTAGCCGTGTGGTGACGGCAGTAAGAATACTTTGTCACCACCCCACCTCCTCCTGCGGGTGTCGTAAGAGTCGACTAAGGGATTGAAGTGTCACTTACCATCATTTTTTAAAAGATTGTTGATGGGCAGCAGCGTCATCTTAGTGGACACATTACTGCGATCGCCAATCCGCTTGCCCAGCGTGGTGATTATGCGCATTTACCTCCTAATAATGCGTCTATACGCATAGTTAATAGGAGAGGCCTACGTCCAGCAGTGGACTATCATAGGCTGATGATGATGATGATGGGTAATTTATACAAAGACGGATATGCATGATACTTGTATCTAACTTTACTGGCAAAATATTTTTTAGTTTATTTTTTTTGATACCGTACCGTACCATTTGGATTACAGATGTGCCGACAGAAACTTTCCAGATTTCTGAAATTTTCACGTAGGAAAACTTCGGAAACTTTCCATATTTTATATGGACATTTGTATGGATGGAAACTTTCCATTTCATAAATTTAAATTCCCTTTATATTTCGTGAAAGTTTCGTGATTTTTCAAGAAATTTAAGATTTTTTGGAAAGTTTCCGCAATTTGCACATCTCTAATTTGGATATTATTTTTGATTACATTCGCACGCTATGCCATAGTGAGTAGAATGAGAGCAGGAAAGCAATGCCCAATTTTACAGATACGAGTAAATTATTTGTTTACCATCCCCAAATAAAATTCGAATATATCTGTCAGATCAATATTGATTGTAATTCTCTTAATTGTTTATGTCTGAGGAATGGAATTCGGATATTGTTATTTGACGGATATACAGGGATTATGAAAGAAGCCATAAATTAAAATATATAGTTCAAATAAAGTTTGTAATAATTTCAGACCAGAAAATCATTTGTAGGTATTTCAAAGAAATGTGCTGTGTTTCTTCATAGAATCCAAGTTACATAAGTCATCCTAAGTGTGAGTTGGTCTTTAGCAACAACAAAAAATAATAAGCCTTAAAAATATAGCTACAGCTAAAATATATGGCTCTCGTGACCCAAATAGCTAAGAATACAAATTTTATTCAACCTCAAATTACTACTAGACCCTGCACCGTTCCGAAGGATATTCCACAAATTCATAAGAGAACCGTGTTATTAAGCAACTCTATCACTATGGAACAAGGTTGCTATTGAAGCTAAAAAAGTATGCTAGTTACGACTTTGTGGTTATAACTTGGCGTTTTGTTATTATAACCGAATATAGTCCGGCTACCAATTACAAGCAGTTAACCAAAATTTACATGGCGAGTTTCCTTGTTATGTATTTACTACGTAATCGATGCCCAAGGTAGAGCTTCTTGTAGAATTATCGTCGCGTGGGGTGATTTGAAATGATGTTTTGGTATTTCTGTTGTGTTAAGGTCTATCGTCAGTGTCTAACTCAAATGGCCAAAACGTAAGACCAGCGCTGGCTCTACTGGCTCTTTTGGCCATTTCGGGACAAAATTTTGTGTTTACTGTTTTGTTTTGTTTGTACTGTGTTCTTGTGTTGTTTTTCTTCTTCTTCTTCCTTCTATTTCACATCATTCGCCTATTTCAGTCGACTGCTGGATAAGGGCCTCACCTTTTACGTATGCATATAGACGTATTAGGAGGTCATGCTCATAATCGCCAGGCTGGGCAAGCAGTTTGGCGATCGTAGTAGTATGTCAACTACTACGTCATCAATTTTCAATAGATTAATGCTTTAATAGTACATTTCGGTACAAGTGCAAAAAAAAATTATTCGACGAGGGTGAAAATTGGAGCCCGAGTGAAACGAGGGCGACAATCACCCGAGTTAAAAAGAAGTTTTTACACGTGTACCTCGAACGCCTTTTTTCATAACAAGTGCCTTAAAAAGAGAAATATACGCACGCAAATAGTGCGCAATGTTCACTTTTCCGCACTAGTTAGGAAGAAATGATTGAATCAGAAGTTATATAGTTGTCAATGAGGAGTTGGTATTTTCGGACGATTTTTTTTCATTATTAAAACACTTTATACAAAGATCCTTAATCGTTTGCAAGAATGGTTGAAGCTAAACTATACATCCCTGTTTACATACTTGACGAAACAACGGGTTATACTATTTTGGGTAAAGTCCATTTCAAATACGAGTACAAAGGCCCGATTCAACTTGACAAAGTCATTAGGCGTTAACAATAGGATCAATGATAACAAAAGATACCTGTCCAGACCGATATTTTTTGCATACATCGATGCACGACACGTGCCAATTTGTAGTGCACCAATTAAATAACAAAAGTTTCTTCGTATTTGAAATGGACTATACCTGGCTATAGAAATAATAAATAAATGCTTCTAAAGAGCTACAACGGAATATTTAAAATTTGTTCCTCATGGCATTTCAACTTTATTGCATGACTAACTTTGCGAGTTCAGAAGTTGAAATGAGAAATAGCTTTGTATTTAATCGTTTGCAATATTAACGTTGTATTTTGTGGTAGGTTGCTTACTATAGGTATTATGACTCTGTATGGAGTAGAGATTTAATTAGTACTTTTTTGACAAATCAGGGCCTTGAGTAATGAGTAGGTTTGTATATATTTTTTACCTACTTTAAATGTTTTTTTAATTATTATCATACCTAATACAAGGTTCCGTAGTAAAGCAGGAAGACTTATAGTTTCGCCATAATCGCCATGTCTACCTGTTGGGGTGCCGTCACCACACGGCCAATATATAGACACTAAGGGCGCGCATTCATTCATTTATTATTTTATTAAGTATAAACACTATTTCTAAAGGGAAATGTATATATAGTTTATACTACTTTAGTTTTTTGAACGTTGATAGCAATATCTTATCATTATCATTATCATTATTTAACTTCAAATATCTAGATAGTTATCTCTTTTGCATTGATAAATTGATAATATTATAGTTATCACGTTTCTATTTTAACTTATCCATTATTTAAACCGTTTCAGAAAACCAAGCTGCCCGTTCCGTAATCTAGTTTGGACAGTAGCAGTTTATTTCGTTTTTGCTACCTTGCCGCAGTATTTTGTACGTCGAAAGGAAATGGGGAAAGCGGGCAGGAAAAAACGTCACCGCCAGTGCTGAAATAGGGTTTTCATGCAACCTAAAATAGGGGTTTAAATAATGATTTATGCGGTTTCAGTACATAGGACGGTGGCGATAAGGTTTGGCTTTGCTGACAGAGCCAGTGATGGACTTTTCAAATGTTTTCAATCTTAGTACTTAGAGCATACGGTTGTAATATGACTGTTACAAAAGAAATACGTAACATTTAGTTTCTTTAAAATATGAACCAATTAAAGTTTAAATCAAATATTTTTTTATTAAATCAGTATTAGCCGCGAAAGCTGAATACGTGGGTTCGATTCCCACTTCGGACATTGGTGATCTTGGAATGCTTTCTTTGGTATATGATATGACATCTAATCTTTTATAATAAGAATTAATATACTTTATTATAAGAATAAAATAAATATCCTTGTTGTTGATTACTAGTTCCATCATCCTTATTTATTATTTGAAGCCTGTCGTGTCCCACTGCTGTGTAAAGGCCTCCCCCCAATCTCTCCACTGATCCCGGTCAAGCGCTGTGTTTGGCCATTCCCTCAAGGAGTCCAGTTCATTCCGCCATCGCCAGCGTGGCCTACCAGATGCTCGATTCGAGTTTTTGAGCTCCCACTCTGTGGTGATTTTGCCCCACAACTCACCAGGCATCCGGCAGACGTGTCCAGTCCAGTCCCACTTTAGCTTGGCCGATTTCCGAGCTACATCAAGGATTTGGGTCTTGGAGCGCAGCGTGGTGTTTCAGACTCGATCTACCAATTTGACACCTAATATGCTACGCTCCATGGCTCGTTGGCAAACCCCCCGCTTGAACCTCTGGGCTTTGGTCAAAGAATTTCATTTTTTTCAAGTTTTTCATAATTTGGTTAACTAGTACAACATTGTAGACCTATGGTACATTTTTACTTGGGCACATATTTAATGGGTGATTCTCCGAGAAGCGTTTTAACCGATCGAATTAGTCATTGTCAGCCTCCGTAGCCTAGTTTGTAGTGACCCTGCCTATGAAGCAGGAGGTTCCGGGTTCGAATCCCGGCGAGGGCATTATTTGTGTATTTATTTATCACGAATATTTGTTCCTTGGTCAAGGCTATCTATGTATTTGAGTATCTATATGTATCTATCTATTTTATATAATATCGTCACCTAGTACCCACATCACAAGCCTTAATTGAGCTTACCATGGGACTAGGTTGATTTGTGTAAGATGTCCCAAGATATTTATTTATTGTCGTCCCGCGATTATTACCAAAACGAGAAGACATTGATTACAATGATAAACTTTGTATTGGTACTGAATTACATAATTACGTTAAAATAACGCTCTTATTAAGGTCATCTCTTGCCGAAGGTAACAATACTTGCCGAGACGACAATGACGAAATAAAGAAGCTCTAAAAACGCCGAATAATGACCCTAATTCTCTAGGTACCTACTAGCATTGTTCCGAGGAGAAGTTTCATAAGTAGCGAAAGTTTCATAAATAGAAAATGTTCTCGACTAATTAAATTTTACAAGCTATCTAATCATGCCAAAACCTTTGCATGTACATACATGCCTTTGAAGGTATATTTTATACCTTTTTTACTCAATTGTGAAACACAATATTATTCATAACGCTATTTTATAAGTAATGAAGTTCTCAATGAGAACTTATTCTTAAATTGTCATGAAACATTCTGGAAATTTTCCGAGTATATTCTTGCAATTTGGGAATGTTCTGCACAAGTTGCAGTACCGTAAAAAGGGGTAAATAGGAATGTAGAATAAACTGGTCTGTTACTCCATAACACATAACACATATGAAAGAATCTGCTGTTCTAAACTGGACTCTTTGTCCTGGGTTAACAGACCAGTTTACTCTAAATTCCTATTTACCCCGTCATTCCTATTTATGGTCCGTTTTACGGTACCTACTCATTACCTACATCGAATATCCCAAGAACTACTAAAATGTTCTTAAATAGAAATCAACCCTAACTGTCTACACATTTGCTGATGAGCCATTACTTATCCAAGCAGAGTCGGACTCACAGAAAAGCAAACTTCGAACTAGTTGCCAGACTGAGTTACATGTTTGCGAGTACACAAAACTAATTTATTTGGTACCTAGGTATACCTACAACTGAACACGCTACTGACAGTGTGTACCGATGTTTTCATTTTATTTTAAATATAATAATTATACACCGCAAACTAGTGAAGTGATACTAGTGACTTGATTCTGTGTAATTCAAGTAATTGATGTATGATTTGTATAAAATTATATAGAAACATTTTAAATTAATAAATTGCTTTGTAATTGAAACTAGTGAAAGATTTACGAGTAATTCGAAATCGCTAAATATGTACACTTATTCAAAATAAAATTTAAATAAACAACTCAGTCTTTTATCTACCACTTGCTTCTACATGTAAATTGTAATAAGTTTTTAAATAATTTTCTATTTACTTTCTCTAAGAATACATATTCGATTAAATGCAGCAGCATTTAAACATAATACATCTAGTCTTTTTACCTTACCCCGAACTGCTAGCATATTCCCTGGGCAGGTGACAGGCCAAAAGGTGGCATAATGCCATCCCCATATAAAATTACCCCAAATGAAATAAAGATAAAATATAATGAGACTATTTACTTGTGACATGTGATTCTATATTCTTGTATGATGCCTGTTTGAACGATTTCTACACCATTTTACGGCGCAAAAGGGCATTAATTACTTACGTCATTACTTACTTTACAGTACTAAACAGGATACAATCAAACGTAAGTTTACGCGTTAGTCTTTAAAATATGAGTGATAATCGTGAAAGTTTAAATCTATAGGTATATTATTTACTTAGTTTAGATTTAGCCAGTTGTCTGTAAGACCGGGCGACATGGCGGCCATTTGTATACTTACGGATCCGTGTCGTACCAGGATGCTTAGCCAAGTTGCCAATCGCTAGCGCTTAGTAGAGTATCGTAGTTTTCCCTCTTTGTCACTCTTTCATATTAGTGCGACAAAGACAGTTAGCTGCCTTTCGCTTACGATTGACGTTTAAGCGCTAGCGATTGGCAACTTGGCTAAGCACCCTGGATGCCCCTGTCTTACCTTTTGAGGCGTCTTTTTTCGGAGCTAGTTCGCCTTCTTTGCTTTTTTTTTCATTTGCTGTATTATGATTAGTTGATTATAAGTTTGCTTGTCACGACTATCGACCACTATCGAATTCTTCCATGTGTCATATAAGTTTTCGCATTAGATTCCTGGTCAATGAATTTTCTAAAAGTCATTAGGCACGATTAAGATAAACCTAAAATTTAGCTTGCAATAAGGGTTCTTAGTAATAAAATCTACATTTCGTTACCGTTTGAGGTAATATTAAAAACACACGCTCTATACATTTGACATAGGTAAATCTAATTGATATACGTATTTATTCAAAAAGAGAGATTTTGTTTAGATAAGAATTGTTTAATTAATTCGATTTTTAATATGAATATAACTAAGAAATTGTCGCTACACTTACGCAACCTTGGACAGCAATCATTTCATGGAAATGTCACCTTTCTTTCACTCTAAATAAGGGTGTTTTTCCATCAAATCAGTATTGGAAATACAAATTCGAGTAAGTATAGCGACTAAATGAAAATTTAGTCTTGTATATTCTAGTCGTAAGGAATTTTTGAAAAACTCGTAAGGAACTTATAAAAAAAATCAATCTCAATATTTAATAGTTATTTGTTTTACTAGGGAGCAAAGTGATTGTTTAACTCTCATGCAAATATTGAAACCCGAGCAAGCAAAAGATTCCAGAATTTGAACCACGAGCGCAGCGAGTAGTTCATAAAATGGAATCTTGAGCGATACGAGGGTTTTAAGGCACGAGAGTTGAACAAGCTTTGCTGCCGAGTGAAACACAACATTTATCACCACACTAAAGCGAGGAAACATGCGAAATAAAACTCAAACATAACAAATTAGAAGGTATTAGTAAAAGTCCTCAACTTCCAAAAATAAACAAATCAACAAATAATAAAACAATAACCTCAAATATATTTATCTCGGCGTGGCTTGTAATTTTAAAAGAAAAAAATATTCGGATGCTTTCTGAAATTTGCATAGTGAAAACACTTTCATTTTCCTATTGTTTTTATTTGTCGTATTGTTAGAACTTTTAATTAATAGTCCATTACTATAGAGGACGGGAAACGAAGGGTTACAGGCCAAGTAGATATATCTGGCCGAAGGAACTGAGGCCAGATAGGAATACGCGGCCTGTAACCCTGTTTCTCGCCGAGATTTGTATAGTGCTTTTCTCAAACTTGCCATGAAATAAAACGAACTGATTTCGCCGAACCATACTATTTCATTTGTAAATAAACCAATAATACAGTATCGTACAACATTAAAAAAAACATTCGCGTCTAACATTTTTTTTAAATCTGTTTGAGGTATTCTTTTACCTGGTGGTATAGACATTAGTTCTTAGGTTACTTTTTTTTCTGTGGCTGAATGTCAAGACCTAGTGTCACAATTTGACGTTTCAAAACAAAAGACGGTTTGTTTGCAGTCCTAGGTGTGAAATAAATACATGAAATCTCTTTACATATCATCTTAGCATATGACACCGGGTACATAGTATTTCCGGGTTTAATTTAAAGTAAGTAACATCAACATTCCGTAGCAAGTTTGAGAAAAAGCCTTTTACAACAAAATGTGGTATTTAATTTGGATTTCAGCATATTGAATATAATATTATGAAAGGTTCATGTGTATGAATCTGTGTGAAACTATTGAGTTTTCGAACGTACTGTCTCGTTCAAACGTCAAAAAGCTTATTGCACTCTCAGGCCGTATAAGTTATTGCTTAAGTCTATCCAGAAGATTAAAAAAAAATTACTTTAACCTCTGAAGATTAAAACACAGTTTTGCGCTCTGAAATTGAAGGACAAACAGCGTGTTTACGAGCAGTGTGGTGAAAAAGTATTTTCCTTCTCCGATCCTGAATTTTACTAAAAACCTTCATTCTTGCTTCGCCAGCCTTTAGAAGTAATTAATATATTTGTATTATGTTCTATAGGCAAGATTTTGAGCATGCCATGGTAGTTTGCTCTAAGTTACTTACCTAGAATACAAGTTGGTTTTGATCTGTCTGTGAATGAAATTAGTGAAGGAATGCACAGCGCTGCGCCGAGGCGTGTGGAAAATCAATCCGGCGCGAGAACACATATCGTGAACGTAGAGTATAGGGATGTACAACATAAATAAATAATAAACAAATAATAGGTAAGTAATAATATATATCGTGGGACAATTGCATACTACAATTAGCGTGTTTCTTTTTTTGAGTGTTGTAGGTAGGTAGGACTTATGGTGTATATTATAACCGGACAAATATGCGTCATTGTTCGCAATAATATGGACATGACTCCGAAGTTGATTGAATAATTAATCATTTAATCATTTTTAGAAAATTACTTATTTGGCACTGGTAACTATGAAAACCATTGTAAGAAGACACCTAGAACTTCTAACTCAAAGGGTGTAGCAGGATAGCCTAGGAAAAACTGCCCCCAGCGATTTTGGGCCGAAACTGTAATCAAACGATGCCTTTTAGGGAGGTTATATTCTGGACAAAGTTTCATCCCTCAGTTACCCCCTGGGGGTGAAAAACACCCAATTAACCCCAAAATTGTTAAAATTATTTTTTCCTAAACTATGAAAGTGACGAATTTGAAATTTTATACAAATATTAACGAGACCAAAAGCTATTTAAAAAAAAAATGAACCTTCTAACCATTTAAATTCTTGTAAAAAAAAATAAAAATGAAAAAGAATCACCCTGTATATGAAGTTTGGCTCATGGTACACACACCATTTTTTTTCCAAAAACGAACCAATTTATATTCTACATTATACAAAAGTTTCACGGACCTACTCCAGAAGGAACATTGTCAAATTAATATGTATTGGCTCTTAGGTGCATACTATTTAGGTATTGAATTTCTACTAAGAGCCTTGCATTATTAATAATGTAATAAAGAATGGCTTGCGATGGACCGTTGCTCGTACCCGATTTGAAAAAGGTGGGGATAAAGAAAGAAGTATGAATCAAACTCATTTGTATTTATAATAACATTTTTCTCTTTCCTAGTATAGTAATAATTAACATAGCTTCGTGTATTTACATGGTACAAGTAAGTTTTTAAGTAGAAAACAATTATTAATTAATCGTCATCACTGTCCTCGTTAATAACTGTCAAATTGTCTAAATAATTATCAAATATATTAGTCAGAATTTCGGCTGGTTTTATAATTTTTGATCTATATCTCGCATTAGATAAGTAATATATTATTGAAGCTATATGCGAGCAGCAACCTGCAGTTCGGTTTCCGTTGGGGCAAGTACAAAAGTGATCGCTTATACCTTCATAGTCGTTTTATTGGGTACATAACGTATGAAAATATGTAATTCTTAGAATATCGTGTTCTTTTGCAAATTCAATATTAATCGACCAGCCGAAACTCTGACTAACATCATGATCATCATCATCATCATCATCATCATCATCATCATCATCATCATATCAGCCGAAAGACGTCCACTGCTGAACATAGGCCTCCCCCAAAGATTGCCACAATGACCGGTCCTGCGCCACCCGCATCCAGCGGACTCCTGCGACCTTCACCATGTCATCGGTCCACCTTGTGGGGGGCCTACCCACGCTACGCCTTCCGGTATGTGGCCGCCACTCAAGAACCTTCCCGCCCCAACGACCATCGGTTCTACGCGCAATGTGCCCCGCCCACTGCCACTTCAGTTTAGCGATTCGGAGAGCTATTTCGGTTACTTTGGTTCTGCTGACTAACATATTTGATAATTATTTAGACAATTTTGACAGTTATTAACGAGGACAGTGATGACGATTAATTAATAATTGTTTTCTACTTAAAAACTTACTTGTAACATGTAAATACACGAAGCTATGTCAATTATTACTATAATAGGAAAGAGAAAAATGTTATTATAAATACAAATGAGTTTGATTCATACTTCTTTCTTTATCCCCACCTTTTTCAAATCGGGTACGAGCAACGGTCCATCGCAAGCCATTCTTTATTACATTATTAATAATGCAAGGCTCTTAGTAGAAATTCAATACCTAAATAGTATGCACCTAAGAGCCAATACATATTAATTTGACAATGTTCCTTCTGGAGTAGGTCCGTGAAACTTTTGTATAATGTAGAATATAAATTGGTTCGTTTTTGGAAAAAAAATGGTGTGTGTACCATGAGCCAAACTTCATATACAGGGTGATTCTTTTTCATTTTTATTTTTTTTTACAAGAATTTAAATGGTTAGAAGGTTCATATTTTTTTTAAAATAGCTTTTGGTCTCGTTAATATTTGTATAAAATTTCAAATTCGTCACTTTCATAGTTTA